>PVJO010002597.1:0-75338 GCA_004026905.1 Hystrix cristata
GGCAAATGATTGACCACTGAGCTAAATCCCCAACTCTCTGAACTATTTTTGTAGTTGGGTTTCATTGGAGTAGGTTCATTCACTATGTATTTGCCTCTAGCTGCTTTTCTGCTTGTTATGGTTTAAGTTTAGAATGCCCCTCATATTCTCATGTGTTCAGAGGTGGGGTTTTTGGAAGATGATTGGATCCTGGGGCCACTCTATTCATCAGTGGATTGATCCACTGATGTGTTCATAGCTGAAGATGCTATTAGGCAACAGAGCCTGGTTGGAAGACATGTGACTGGCAGTGTGCCTTTGGAGAGTGTGTCTCCCTACTCAGCTCCTCTTCTCTCTGCTTCCTGGCTGCCGTGCTACATCTCAGCCATGTCCTTCAGCCATTCTGTCTCTCCCAGTCAACTGTTGACTGGAGCCAGTCAACTGTGGACTGAAATGTGAGCTGAATAAACGTGCCCCTCTTTAGGAGTTGTGGGTGTCAGGTATTGTATCTCAGTGACTAGAAAGCTGACTGATACACTGCTGCATTAGGAAAGTTGGAAGTCACAACAGAAGGAGTATAGCCCATAGAGCTGAAAATATGCTACTTAGTTCTTTACAGAAAAAGAGCATTTGGTAACTCTTGACCTACAGAACAAATTGAACTCCCTTGAGTTAGTTGTCCAACATGGAAGCCTTGGAGGTGGGATTTGAATGCTCATCTAGTTTATCTCTGAGTGACCAACTTCTTTCTGCCATGAAGGGTAGCTCTGGGATCCAGGAGACAGGAATCTCTCCTTCAAACATATTTACATATTTATTTAGAAATAATCTGAAAATCTATGTACAAGGGACGTGGCTAAGTAAAGCAATGTGTGGGAGAGAGATTGTATAGTTACTGCAATAAATGTGGTGGGCCCCTGAGTACTGAAAACTGTCCACAGCTATCCACATGACCAGGCATCTCTACAATTGTGTGTTCTCTGTATCTACTCTATTTTCTTACTCTAAAATGCCACTCATTGCAAGATGTCCTGTAATTTTTTGTGCCGATAAGAAGGGAAGAAATTGGCCGTTGCAAAATACACTTTACTGTAAGATATATCCTTTTCAGAGATTTTAAATTAGAAGAAAGCAGATCCTAAAATAGGTGGACCTCTGTTTGTTTACATATGCATGGAAGAATATGTCTACTTATGCAAATGCACAGGGAGAAAGTCTGGATGGGTGTACATCAAAGTGTACAGAGATTACCTCCAGGAAATAAATAAATAATAAATAAAAACCCTCCAGGGCTTGAGGGTTCAGAAGGACTCTTGCTTCTTAATTTTTATCCTCCATAATATTTAAAAGTTTTACAATGAGCACATATTACTGATGTAATTTTAAAAGTATTTTGAAATAAAAAGAATTATTTATTTAGATAATACCTTTACAGTGACTCACTAAATACCTGAAATAGAAGATAAGCAGTTTCCTCCTCTTTTCTTCTTTCTCACTGACCACCAAGAAGCCATTCAATGAAGGAAGACAAAATATTGAGAAACTTTCTAAACAAAAGGTGCACTGTAAATTTAAAGTATTGTTGCTTGTTAAAGGTTTTGGTTTGTATATAGGTATTTGGTTAATATTTATAGCTTCCATTTCCTGTTCTTTCCCCAAAGATAATTCATCTGTTATTATGGACTATGATACACTGTACAAATAACATTGCTGCAGTTTGGATCCTGAACATGGTCCCCAAAGCCCCAGTGTTAAGGTCTTTGTCTGTTAGGTCACACTGTTGGCAGGTGGTGGAATCTAAGAGACAGAGTGAAGGAAACTGGCTTGTGGTACCAGTGGTTTTGTTCTGTCTTGTGCTCCTTCCATGGTGTGCCACATCACCACAAGCCCAAAGCAATGAGCCAACCGATCATGGGTGGACCTTAAAACTGTGAGCCAAAATAAACCTTTTCTTTTTAAGTTGATTATCTCAAGTATTTTGTTATAGTAATGGAAAGCTGACTACACACCATACCATCTGAGGAGGGTTTGCATTCTAGGCCTCCTTGAAAAGTGTATCTGTCAGAATTTTTTCTGTAAGCCTTTGCTGCACACAAAAAATAGAAACAGGCAACTTATTAACCACAGGAAATATTTTGTTAATATTTCAATATGAAAGGAATGTTTATATGTAGCCATTTTTCACATGCATTACCTATACTGTTGAAGGAGAATGCCAACAGATATATTCAGAATAGCAAAGAACCCCAGATCATCTGTAAAATACAAATTTAGCTGGAAGTTTTCCACATCACAAAGTTTCATGTGTGTGTTGCCTTTCCCCATTGGAGATTTGCCATGACAATAACATATGTAAAAAGACAGAAATACTTAGAGCTTCCCTGTATGTTAGGAAAATGGTAAAATGATCATTCAGAGTTCAACTAGACACGTGTTCAAATCCTGGCTCCAGAACTGTCACTTTGAACAACTCAAGAAAGTTCAGACTGTCACCCGTATCAACTGTCAGCAAAGTTTTTTGTTTATACATGGAAAAGGGACATTATAGTAGAAGAATTGCAGTCATAGATTTCAAAGTTGTAAGGGGATCACTTAGGCCATCCCACTGCCCCGAGCAGGAATCTTCTATTATGTCCTCTATAACTGAGCTCAGCCTTGGCTTGCACACCTTATATCCTTCAAAAAACTCTGTTTAATTGAACAATAAAATGCAGTAGAATCTTTGTCATAAATACAGTAAGCCTTGGGTGTCATAGGAACCCTTTAGCTAATATAGCCTGTAATTTCTGGAAATGGCAGACACTGTTGATTGGTTTGTCATTCAGAAAGGCTGTAGCTGCATGTAATATAATATTTGAAAAATAATTGCTAGAGGAAAAAGGACAATTACCTACTACAACAAAAATTCAGAGAAAAGCAATCCCAGGGCTTCTTCAGTGGTTCAAGGACTAATTAAAGATTTGTTTCATCCATCTGCTTTGCTAGTATTAGTTTGTTGATATTGTTTTCATTATACTTAGGCTTGTTGCCTCATGGTTGAAAAATAGCTGCCAAAGCTCCAGGAATCATGTCTTCACATGGTCAAATTAAAAAAAAAAACAACAAAAAACATGAATCAGAGGTGTGATAATGGGAGGGGAGAGGGAGAGAAAACTCTTGTCATTATCATTTTACCAAAGAGGAGAATCTCTGTAGGAGACTTCCCCTTACATCCAAAAGTCTAGAAATGATCACATGTCAACTCCTATCTGCAAGAGAAGCTGGAAAATGACTATCTTGTTTATTTAACCTCTACAATGAGACACAGTCAAAGGTGAAGGATGTTGAAAATGTTTCAGTGGCCATTTATTCCTCACTTCTTTCTTGGTAGCAGAACCTCATCTTGTTTGGGTATGAGATTCAGGGGATGGGGGGTGGTCATTCTCAGGCCCAGGAGATGAATTAACATTGGACTAAGATATTACATCTGTCTTGCCAGTTAGAGAATGATACGCAGTTCTGGTCTTGCCAGTTAGAGAATGGCATTCAGTTGTGGTCGGTGGGATATGAGAAGATGTCTCTCAGGAATCTGGGAGCTTCTGGGAGACATATCCTTTATCCTCAAAGAGAAAGGATATACCTCCTTCCTTTCTTTCAGAAACTGAATATTTGTGTTTGAAGTTCTTATACTTGGAGTTGGTGCAGCCCTGAAAGGACAACGATGAATCCTAAAATGATAAGTGCAGAGACAAAAATCCAACACATTAAAGATGCAAGACTGGAAAGATGAAAAAGCATGTATCCATCTAAACTCTGGAAATTTCTACCTCTATATCTTTTGTCCTGTGTGACTGTTGAGTTTATTCTGTTTTCTTTCTGTTTGGTTTACTTTTTTAAAAAGCAATTCCCAGGGCAAAGAGGTCATATGCCTGTTGTTAGAGTGCATAATATCAGGAAGCAAGTATGAGGGAGGGAGGGAAGAGGACACGAGAGAGAGAGAGAGAGAGAGAGAGAGGAAGAAGAGGAAGAGGAAAAAGAAGAAGGGGAGGAGGAGAACAGGGAGGAGAAGGAGGGGAAGAGGAGGGGGAGGGGAAGGGGAGAAGCAGGAGGAATTGGAGGGGGAGAAGAAGGAAAAGGAGAAAAGAAGGGAAGGGAAGGGAAAGGAAGGAACAGGGAAAGAGAAGGGAAGAGAGAACAGAGAGGAAGGAGAAGAAGAAGGGGTAGGGGAGGAGCCAATATGAGAAAGTATTATCAAATTATTTGCCACTAAGAATGATTGTTCTCCAAGAAGGCATGTAAACTACATCTGGGGTTCAGTGCATTAGGAGAGAAAAGAGAATAACTTACTCATCAACTTCCATGTCCTGTTGATCAAAGATTTGCCTTAGGTATGTCAACTGCCTCAAATTTCTGTGTTGTGCCTGTGCGGGTTACCAGCTCAGGTCCCACAGTGTCCAACAGCTTGGCATTAACAGGGATATTTTGAGAAAGAGACGTAAATTAATGTGTGGTGCAGGTGTAGAGAGGAGTTTAGGTGCAGTCAGATTGCATTTAATTCTGATGGACTCTCAGGAGTGGCTACAATGTGTCAGGTGATATGCTGTCTGATATAATCCCCCCCTTGTATCAATCAGATCCCCTCACGAATTCATTTGAAAACAAGACATCCTTATGTCTTCCTTGAGAGATAGTACAACTCTGATTCCTCACATAGTTCCCTTCAAACTGGTGACCACCTAAACTCTTTGAATAGACTCAAGGCCAGGGGGCCTGTGAAACAAACATTATTGGTGCTGTTGTAGTTGGTGGTGTGCTCATAATCCATTCTCTTGAGACTCCATTATGGTGCTTTATGTCCCCAGCCCTGTGACAGTACTTGCTCTTGTCTGAGTTGGTGGAGGAATATGGACCTTCATCTCCAAGACATCAGAGCTCTTGTTGCCTTGCCTGTTTTGGGCCGTGCTTCCTGAAACTGGCAGAGTTCTGTGAGTACAGGGCATGAAGCACCAAAAGATGCCCCAGTGAATTCCTGTTTTGAATTTAATGTTTTATTAGTACATGTTTCCCATATATAATGATCACATTCACCATGGAGGATTGGTACCTGTACATGATATATCTTAATTCTTCTTTTTCTCCCATTTCTTTCTGCTCCCTTCAATCCTTCTTCCTCCTCCCCATTTACAAAAGCATCTTTTCCATTTTTTCTTCCATTCTCTCTCTTTTTTAAATTCCCCATTCCCTTCCTTCTCTTCCCTCTCCTCTCCTTGTTCCCCTACCCATTGAACAAGTTCTTCCTACTTCCCAATATCTGTCCTCATTTTGCTCCTTATTTACTTTTTGGGTTTCTCACACAGGAGAAACAATGTGATCTTTAAGCTTGTGTGTCTGATTTGTTTCACTTAAAGTTTTGTTTTCAAGATGCATCCATTTACCTAAAAATGTCTCAAATTTGTCCTTCTTCATAGCAGAGTAGTATTCTGTATTAGTTACCTTTCTAGGATCAATGGTTTGCAAGAAAGCAGATTTAATGCAGGACAAATACAAGTTTCAACATTCACCCATGAGCCAAATGCTTATGGTTGAATGTCTCTCTATTCACCAGAGACCCAAAAGATCTAATCAAGGGCTGCGAGCCAATGGCAATGTCCCGTGTACATCCAGGTCTGCACTAGAAGACTGAAAAAAATCTTTACTGGAACCAGGATACGATACTTACAGCATAGATAAAGACCAGAGCTGTCTTGAAGTGAATAGCAGCCATCCACAACAACAGCAAGGCCCCAAGCTCCTTCTGTAATGAGAAGAGCCAAGTTCCTTTCTGGAGAACCAGCCGCAACAGAGCTTCTCCTGGGAAACAGCCAACCACTATCTTCTGCTCCTGTTCTCCTTTATGCTGTGTTGGCAACAATCCTCAGGTGTATTTTCTATGCCCAGAACCACACCAACTCAGTCCAGCTGTGTGTTCCTGCTCAAGTTGACCACAATAAGTCCACAATATACTCCAACATATATTAATACCATATTTTCTTTATCCATTTGTCTGTTGATGGGAATATGGGCTATTTCCAAGATTCAGCTATTGTAAGTTGTGCTCCTCTAAACATGAGTATGCATATATCACTGTGGTATGATGCTTTTAACTCTTTCAGGAAGATGCCTAGAAGGAGAATAGCTGAGTCAAATGGAACTAACTAGTTTTAGTTTTTTCAGGAATTTCCATACTGATTTCTTTAGTAGTTATACCAATTTATACACTCACCAACAATGGGTAAAGTTTCCTTTTTCCTCACAGCCTCCCCAGCATTTGTTATTGGTTGATTTCTTGGTAGCATTCCTTCTGGAGTGAGATGGAATCTCAGTGTTGTTTTAATTTGCATTTCTTGAATGACAAGTAATATTGAACATTTTTAATATATTTTATTTGCTGTTTGTACTTCTTAATCTGAGAAGTGTCTATTCATATCCAATGCCCATTTTTGGACTGGGCCTTTAAATTAAGGGGTCTGATTTTTTTTTTCTTTCAGTTTCTTATATATTCTAGATGTTAGTCCTTTGAGGAGGAGCTGGTCAAAAATTTTTCCATTCTGTGGGTTGAATCTTTACTCTCTCAGTAGTTTCTTTTGCTGTGCAAAAGCTTTTTAATTTGATGTGATCCCAGTTTTGGTTCTTTGTAATATTTCCTGTGCAGTCGGGGTTTTGTTCATAAAGTCTTTCCCTACACCTATGTCTTCAAGAGTTTTACCTGTTCTATCTTCCAGCAGATTAAGTGTTCCTGTTTTAATATTTAGATCATTGATCCATTTCAATTTTAGTTTACTGTATGGTGAAAGATATGTGTCTAGGTTTAATCTTCAGCATGTGGAAAGCCAGTTTTCCCAGCACCATTTATTAAAGAGGCCGTCTTTCTTCCAATGAAGGTGTTTGGAACCTTTGTCAAAGATAAAGTAGCTGGTCATGCTTGAAGTTCTTTCAGCACCTTCTGTGATTCTGCTTCATTGATCCTCAAGTCTGCTGCTTTTTTTTTTTTTTTGCCACTGCCATGTAGTTTTTTTTATCGTGGCAGCTTTGTAGTATAACTTCAAATCAGAGAATGTCATGCCCTTTGCCTTGCCTTTGTTGCCCAGAATTGCTTTTGCTATTCTAGGTCTCTTCTGGTTCCACATGAATTTTAAGATTATTTTCGCTAGTTCTGTGAGGAATGTTGTTGGTATTTTGATTGGGATTGTATTAAATCTGTATAATAGTTTTGGAAGTATGGCCATTTTCACTGTATTGGCTCTACCTATTCCAGGAACAAGGGATATCTTTGCATTTTCTGATAGCACTTTTGATCTCCTTTTCAGAATACTGTAGTTTTCAATGTAAAGATCTTTCACTTCCTTCATTAGGTTTATTCATAAGTATTTCATTTTTATTGATGCTATTGTAAAAGGTGTTGTTTACCTAATTTTCCTCTCAGTGAGTTTGTTATTGGTGTACAGGAATGCTTTTGATTTTTGAGTGTTGACTTTGTCCTGCCATGCTACTGAATTTAGTTATTAACTGTAGGCGTCTTGGTGGAGTTTTTGGAGTCTTCTATGTAGAGTATCATGTCATCGGCAAATAATGATAAGTTAACTTCTTCCTTTCCTATCCATATTCCTTTCATTTCTTTCTCTTGTCTAATTGCTCTGGCTAATGTTGTAGGGCTATATTGAACAGGAGTGGTGCATGAAGAAGGAAATTATAAAGATTAGAGCCCAAATTAATGCAACTGAAACTCAGAAAACAATATAAAGAGTCAATGAATTGAAGAGTTGGTTCTTTGAAAGAATAAATAAACTTGACAATCCCTTAGCCAACATTATCAAAACAAGGAAAGAAAAGACCCAAATCCATGCAATTAGGAATTAAAAGGGCAAAATCATAACAGATCCTGAAGAAATCCAAAAGATCATTAGTACCTACTTTGAGAACAGGTACTCGAATAAGATGGAAAATTCATAAGAAATGGATATATTTCTCGATACATATAAATTACCAAACTGAATCAAGAAGATATAAAGATTCTAAATAATCCAATATCAGTGAATGAAATTGAAGTTAAAAAAAAAATCTACTAACAAAGAAAAGTTCAGGTCCTGACAGATTCACTGCTGAATTCTACAAGAACTTTAGAGAAGATCTAGTGTTACTACTCCTCAAATACTTTAATGAGATTGAAAGGGAAACAATACACCCAAAGTCATTCCTGAAAGCAAGCATTATGCTGATACCAAAAGCAGAAAAGGACCCAACCAAAATAGAGAACTACAGGCCAATATCTTTAATGGATATAGATGCAAAAATCCTCAGTAAGATACTGGCAAACAGAATGCAGCAGATCGTCAAAAAAACTATACACCATGACCAAGAAGATTCATCCCAGAGATC
The DNA here is from genome assembly GCA_004026905.1 of Hystrix cristata. NCBI lineage: Eukaryota > Metazoa > Chordata > Mammalia > Rodentia > Hystricidae > Hystrix > Hystrix cristata. Next base: position 8,374 of record PVJO010002597.1, read on the forward strand.
CAGGGATGGCTCAATATACGCAAACCAATAAACGTAATACACCACATTAACAGAAGCCAGGACAAAAACTAATGATCATCTCAATAGGTACAGAAAAAGTATTTGACCAAGTCCAACACCCATGCATGATAAAAAAAAAAAAAACCCTAAAGAATATTGGAATAGAGGGGCTGGGGATTTAGCTCAGTGGTTAAAGTGTTTGCCTTGCAAGCACGAGGACCTGAGTTCGATCCCCAGCACCAAAAAAAAAATAAAAAAATTAAAAAAATTAAAAAAATAAAAATAAATAAATATTGGAATAGAAAGTCTTTATCTCAATCTGATGAAAGCTGTCTGTGACAAACTGACAGCCAACATTATACTAAATGGACAAAAATTGAAAGGTTTCACCCTGTGAATTCTTCCTGCTCCTGTTAGTGGCACCCCCGGTTCTTCATGTGCTCAGAATCAGTGAACACTGTAAACATTGCAATTCCTTTCTGTGGTTGCTGGCCATCCATCATGAAGAGGTGAAGCATTAAAAATACCAGAAGTGAAACATAGAAGGTGTCTAATACAATAGTAGATTCTCTATTGTTTAAGCTATTTTGAGTTGGATTTTTTTTACTAACAATCTAAAGCATCATCCTCACTAATAATCAGAGGAAGTCACAGCTAAAGTTGAGATCTGAAAGAACAGTAGAAATTTAAATAGACAAAGATGATGGGCAAATGTGTTTTTGGCCAAAGGGAGGACAGGTATAAAGTTCTGTAGGAGAATAAAAATGTAAAGCGTTTGGAGATCTTAAAGTGGTTCAGTATGGTCAGAATTGAGACTATTTAAAGAGTGTTTGTTAAAATTCCTGTATAATGTTGGCCATTTGCCACGACAAATTAGTGCCTTTGAGAGACCATCACTAAAAGAAGTTTTGTGTACTTAAAAAATAGCTAGAGTTTCCTTGTCTTTGAAGAATTAGGTAACACTGGCTCATATCACCAGCTGCCACCCTTGCTGTTGGATTAGACTTCCTGAAGATTTTCCTAAATCCTATGGGTTATGTGCATATCTCCAGCTCCAATTGCCATTACTGCTCTGTGCATTTGTGTCTTGTTTTCCCTGCTGTGCTCTTATTTCCTCTCTGAAATTGTCCAAATATGCAACAAAGCTATTTTCCCTTGCTTCCCAAAAGGTCAGTCAACCCAGGAAGCTGCATGAAGTCAAGGCTCATTGAATTTTGTGGGGGTGGGTATGAAAAGGGGTCAATTTGAGCACAGCCAATGATTAAGAAGAACTACTGGTTGTCCTTATTCTGAGGTCTTTTTGCTAGACTTGCCAGGGCACAAGAGTGCTTTTTACTGACACCCATCACCTCTCATACTTCCTGTCCTGCAACCATCTATTATCCTTCATCTTCAAGGATCTCTGCACACTTTGACTACTGCTTTTGTCCAGACACTGCCAAATTCTTCCTGCTTTCTTCCACAGAAACATTCAGTTTTTCATGGATATCCTAAGCTTTTCCAAACTCTGGGAATTGAAACCATCCCTCCACAACCAAAATTGCTTGCGAGTCAAGGTGGTTTTGCTAAATAGGTACAGCCCTTCCTTGAATCTCAACTCTTAATCTGAGAATTGTCTTTCTATACTTCATTTGGGAGAGAAGGAATACTTGGGAGTGGGAAGGATTGACCAGGGGTTGTTTCTCGCAGGGTGTAATGGCCCTGAGCTGCATACTAAAGTCAAAGTTGCACATAAGCAGAGAAAGGGTGGAGAGAGAACATTCCTCCTGAGAAAAGAGCCTGAGGCGTGAAAGTATTGAATATCCATCTCCCCATCTCACTTACCCTCTGGGACATTTTTGGGGGGTGCTGGGGATAGAACTCAGGGCCTTGCACTTGCTAGTCAAGTGCTCTACTACTGAGCTAAATCCCCAACCCCACCCCCTGGAGCATTTTTAATCTTCATAAAGTCATTTGAGCCAGAGGATGAAAGGAGGGAACTCCACGGAAGGAATCCGAAAGGCCACCAGCCCAGAGGCCACCAACAGCTGTATCTAAGGAGAACTCAGAGGAGGGTGCCTTCAAACTGCGACTGCTGTCTGCAGAGTGGCAAGGACTTGAGATGTATTGGACAGTCCTTTTAACTTCAGGCCAGGTTTTCCTCCAATGTATGTCACAGTTCATGACCTGCCATTGGTGCAAAGGAGGTTACTCAGAGTCAATTTAAACTCCAAGAAGGCCCAGGGAGACTGCCCATAACTGAGACCCCTCAGCGTGAGAGAATCTCATAAAGACAGTGCCAAATTGAAGTTTCTGTGGCTTTTTATTGAGAGAACCAGGAAGCAAGGATAAACAACAAAAGAAAGATGTCTGTGCAGGAATTCACGTAGGGGACAGGGGAAGGGCAGAGTGATCTGTTACATGACTGACTTTAGGGCCACTCGAAGTGATAAATCAGAGTATGGAGAGGAGAGGGCCAGAATTTTCATTCCTTGAGGCAATGTGTTTTGATACTACTTGGACTTAGGGCCCTGTAGGCTCTCTTTTAATCTCTAATCATGCATTCTGGGAGGTTTGGGGCATGTGGATCCAAAAGTCCCTTATCTCTATATCCACCTCATGCATACTTGTGGCTAACGCCCCCACAGATGTAGACGTGAAGTATGCAGGCAGGGGAGCCAGGATGCTTAGGCTCAAATATTAGCTCAGCTCTTTAGCAGTCATATGGGGTCTTGGGTTATTTACTGAACCCCTTTGTGTCTAAATTTTCTTGTCTGTAAAATTAGGATAATGATAATACATAAGGTTGCACTGAAGATTAGATAACTCATGTCTATGTCAACTGCTTAGAACAATGCTGGGCATAAACTAAGTCCTGATTAAACATTAGCTCTTTGCACATACCCGCCACTCAGCTGATTGACAATGCTGCTGACTTGTGATATCTCCTATGGGAACCACGAAAATTAGCTCTAGCTCCAGCTGCTTCTTCTACTATACAAGTTGTCATAGTGGAAAATTGATCTGATACTGTCAATGGGGTCTTTAGACATGGATTGCCTAACTCGAACTTACATTGCACATATAATAGGAATGAAAACATGGATATGCAAAGAAAAGTTATATATTATAAAGGAACACCCAGACACTTTATGGAGCAGTTGTCTGCCTTCTGGGGATATGTTCTTTTCCTTCCCTTTGGTTGATGCTAGCTGTGCTGATTGTGGAAGCGTCAAAATATTTTGATGCTTAGGTTCCACCTCTGTGAATTCTGACTGCTTGGGTTGTAGATGGACTCTGGGAATTTAAAATTTTTTCCAATTCCAGCCAGAGTTGAGAAACACTGTTTGAAAAACACCTACCTTTAGCCATAGAACAGATAAATCAGAATCCCTGCAAGGTGGGCCTGGGCATTAGAATGTTTAAGAGCTCTCTTGGTTATTTACTGTGCAGCTGGGACTGGAAGCCACCATTCTTAGCACTCAGTGATTTGAGTCTAATCGCAAGAACTAGTAAAGGTTTGCTCATTAATATCGAGGTTCATTCCTTGCACTTTTGTGGCTTATAATGACAAAGGAAACACACCTACATTTTTTAAGAAGAGCTTTGTATTGAAAATTTTCCCCAAATCCCTACAACTTTGGTTTTGCAAATATAATATGTTTCAGTGCTCTAAAAGCCCTGCATATGTAACTTTTGATAATGTGAGATTTCTTAAAATCACAGCCTCATCTTGGTAAGTGTGGATTTCTATGCTTTTATTTCCTCAGAATTTATAGTTCTTCCAGTAAAATTATCCTTGGGATTGCATTTGAAGAACCATTTTTCTCTAACTCTTACCTTGTAAGTTTTCCTTGGTCAGGGCTGAAAATGAGAGGTTCTCATTGGTTTATGCCAATTAGCATATCACATCCAATGTGTATAGTGATTGGTTCTAAGAGGAGTATCTGGTCACTATCTGGCCAATGAGAGAGTTGAGCTTTAGTTCAGTTGCTAGGGAAGAGATGCTTTTATTTCACTGAGATGGGAAGCTAGAAAGCATGAGGTCTGGAGCTATTGAGGGTGGGCAGGCAGACTGAGAATGAAGCTCACATACAGAGGAAGGCCACAGATTATGCCGGGTACCCTATCTTAGTGACATTGTGGAGCCCTTGGAACTAAGAAAGTCAGACCCAGCCAGTGAATTCTTGTTCTGCAAAAGCTAATTTGAACTGGCGGTATTATTTTAGTTTCATAAAGAGCTTAACTGATATAGCAGAACAGAGTAGAATGTTTAAATAGCTCAGTTCAGCTTTTCAAATCAATTTCTTGCTATCAAGTCAGTGTACCAGAGTGCTAGATTGTAAACTCCATGAGGGCAGGAAGTCAGAATGCACTCCTTCACTTCCCTGTCACCAGGAAACCTCATATGCCTGATGTGGAGAAGAGATAGATACAGTCTTCTCTCGTGTTCACCAAGGATTGGCTCCAGGACCCATGATACCAAATCCCTTGATGCTCAAGTCTCTTATATAAAATGATATAGTATTTGTAATAATCTATGCGTATTCTCTCCTATACTTTAAATAATCGCTAGGTTATTTCTAATACCCAATTCAGTGCCAATGCTATGTAAATAGTTGGACTATATTTTTGTAGGAAATAACAACAAAAAGATCTGTACATGTCCAGTGCAGGTGCAATTTTAAAAAATATTTTTGACCCATGGTTGAGTGAATTTTACAATGCGGTTGAGACCTGTGAATGTGAGGGATCACTGTAAGCAGGGTGCAGATTTTCAGTGGGTGTTACTACAGGGAAGACCGCAATTCTAAGAAGCACCGTTACTCTCCATTTTCTCCGGAAAGGCATTGTGAAATAACTCATGCCCAAGGTCAAAGGATTATTCATTCATTTGTTCCTGTATAGCATTATTTATGGAGTCCCTACTATGTGTCAAGTGCTGCGGGTGCTTGGTGAACAAGAGGGATAAAATCCCTGCCCTATTTATGAGGAAAGTGGTCAGACATAAACAGATAATCACATGGGAAATGGAGGTGACTGAGGGGAAGCTGAGGGTATTACAGGGGGAATATATCCAGACAATATGGCCATTAGACTCCCCTGAGTTGTGACATTTAAATTGAGGGAAGACCATGAGCCTGTGTTATATGGAAGCCAGGTCACGGCTCTCTCTGTGCCTGCTGACCTTGGGCTCTGACAGGTCAACCTGGTACCCTTTCTCTGCAGCCCCAAAGGCATGTAGCATCTGCTTCTACACTAACTGAGGACCATGGATGGAAGGAGGACAGTTTTTTTCATAACTCTGGCTTGACAGATTTTGGCTACCCTTATCCGTGCTGCAAGTAACTACAGCAGTCCCCTTCAGCACCACTCCTTTCTAGCTGGACTTCTGAGGATATTTCATTGTTCTCCAAAACGACCTGCACGAGATTTGGAGGGCAGGGTGAAAAAAGGAATTATGATGTGTAATGTCCATGTACTTACTCCTCACGAGGAATGTGGTTATGTACTAATAAAAAAGGATACTGTATTTAATTGAAAAACTAAGAAACAGGCTCCTAAAGTTTTAACTTTGACTCTATGCAATTTTTCCTTCACTTGTCCCATGCCACAGTCAACAAAGCTGACACGGACCCTATTCATGTATCAGTCTTCTCTGAAGGCTTTTGATGTGGGACACCTGAGAGGCTGCACACAGGTAGCCCATCACTTGCTGGCAGATGTAGTTGTCTAAACATCTGGGAATTTCACATTAAGATCCACGTTTCTGGGCCTGGGGATTTAGCTCAGTGGTTAGAGTGCTTGTCTTGCAAGCGCAAGGCCCTGAGGTCGATGTCGGCACCAAAAACCAAAAACGACAACAACAAAAAAGATCCACATTTCTGACTCATGAAAAGACAGAACTGGGAGCACCATTCTCATATCTCCACATGGCCACGTTGGTTGTAGCTGGGTGACAGCTGACTTCCGTAGGTGACGCACACAAGCAGCAGTTACCACAGACCCCATGAATCCCTCCTGCATTCCCAATCCAGCCTGCTTCGGTCGTTTACCATGCTGATTTGCTCTCCGAAGACACTCAAGCTTGCACTGAATTTTAAATTTGGATTTAAAGCCGATCTGGCATATGTAAGAGCTGAATTAAGAGTAACTATTATCAATAGTACTCATGGTAAAAATATTCAAAGAGCACAGTCCCAAGGCTGAATAAAAACATATATAGGCTCTTTCCTGCATAGCAGTTAGGTGGAAACAGTTATGACTCAACCAAATATTCAGAACAGCTCTCTCCCTCCTCCTAATCAGCACTCCTGCATGGGAACATTTCTTAGTAAATAGCATAAAATCTTTACCCGTAATAGAAACAGTACATGTTGTAGCTAGCTGATTATTATTATTTACCATCGTCACAAAATTAGACGTAATTTCAATAATTACTGAGCACAAACTACCTGAATAAATACTCCTTGGGAAAACATGGATTAATGAAAAGACAAACCAAGTTGGTGGTGGGAACTATGAGGTCTGGAGAGCATTGTCTTTTTTGGGCCAAGCCAGGATGGCATGCACAGAGGATGGTGTGGGCCATCAGGAAAAGGAACAAGAAGATATTTGGGTTTTTTTCCAAAGCAGTAAGTTTTCTCTGGTTCAGTCTTTAACAGCATAGCTCTGTCCGTCTGCCACTGCCAGGAGGAACAATAACTTAGTTGCCTTGAATCTGCATTCCACTAAACTAGGAAGTGTCTTTCTGATTCAGTGGTCTTCTCTCCCTCCCTGCCTCCTTCCTTCTCTCTCTCTCTCCTTTCTCCCTTTCTTTTCTCTTGGCTTTTCTCTCTCTCTCGATCTCTCCCTTTAATCTACACATAGATTTTGTGTGTGCAGTGGAATCCAGGGCCTTGTGCATGCTGATCATGGGCTATACCATGAAACTATACGCCATTCCACAGCCTGTAACTATTACCATAATTATTACCTGGCCCCCGTTAAGTTACTGAGGCCACCATTAGAGACCCCTGGTCTCCAGCCAGGGCTGCTAGAAGCTGGGAAGGCAGCCTCATGAGCAGAACTAAGAGGGGCAACATTTTACACATTACAAAACACTTTATAGTTTGTGCTATGCTAGGTGCTGCATAGTGATGCAGTAGAACTCAGGACAGACATAGATATGTCTTGCTGGAGGTTACAAGTTCCTCCTCTTGGCTCTTAGGGAAGGAGATTCAATCTGTTATTCCATATGCACTGGTTGGTCACTTACTGTCTGCCTGCTAAAGATCCAGGGGCTGTATCATCTGCAGCCATGAAGCCAGATATGGCCTTCCTCTCTTGGAGTTCATGTTTTAGGAGGGGGAGGAGACTGATAAATAACCACACAAATTCTAGGATAAAAATAAAGTGATGTTAGAGGTACCTGGGGAAACACACCACAGAGCCTGACTACGAGCACTTAATAAAGGTTCCATTCTATTTTTATTTTCCTGTTCGGTAAACCATAATGACCTCTTCCTGCTCACTGAGTTCTATTCTTCTCTCCCTTCTTGTCTTAGGTTCTAAAGTCAGAGAAGCCTGGGCCTGAATCCCAGTTCCATCATTGCTCTGCATCCTTGAGCAGTTTTTTTAACGTCTCTGAGCCTTGGTTTTCTAATCTGTAGGATGGGGTAAGGATGACACTTGTCTTATAGTACTGAAGTGACTACAAAATGAAATATTGCACATGTGGTATGTGCAGTGCCCAGCACATATTAGGCTCTCTGTAAATATTTATTTTTAAATGAGCAAATGATCTGAACCCCAATGGGGCTTTCAAAGTCGGCTAAAGCTTTTCCTCCTCTGTGAAGTGTTCCGGCTGCCGCTCCGTCTCTATCATCATACACACTGGCTTTGCCCCTATAGGTTGAAGTTGGGGATTATTAATTTATTTTGCCTGCTAATCATATGTTTTGCCAAGCCTAATGGATCTCCCTTGTCTAGTTTGCAACCTGTCCTCCTCTGCACCTACCACCCTACCGAGTCTTTGGTAGGCACTTATTTTGTGTTTATTGACTAACAACGTGATTTTCTTTGTCCTGATGCCTAGTCGCCTGCTGCGGACAAGGTGAGGGGGTGACTTGTGTGTCGTGGTGTTAGGATTGCTTCGGAAACTCCCTCACTCCTTTGTGATGCTGGCACTCATGCGTGCAGAGCTGCGAGGACTGTGGGCTGCAGATTTACAACGGCCAAATGCAGTAGGACCCTCCCTACTTTCCTGCATGAAGGAGAGATGAAGGATAATCGCAGGGCTTTCTCCAGCCCCATTTGTGTGTGTGAGGAGCATTATGCTGACAGTAATTACAGAAAGGAGAGGAAATGGAATAAGTACCCAAAGAAGAATTAGTTGTACTCGACCTAATTAAAATCCTATAGAGAGAATTCTCTTATTTGGAACAGTGGTCTAACATGACCTTGAAGCCTCTGTGTTAACCACTGTACTTTTCATTTGAAGGGGGAATATTAAATGGCAGGAAGATCACTTGGGAAAGGCAACACTTTAGTCGCCTTTCAGAAAGAAATAACCTTGATTTCTGAACCAGCTTCTCCCAATAAAATGAAAATGCATTGAACTCTGTCAGTTAACAAGGGGAAGCTAATAAGGCTGGCGGAGAAGCTCCTCAAGCGTGCTCTGGAGGGCGGACTTTGGGGAATCCTCGGGAGGCGGAAAGAGCAGAGAGGTGAGAGATTGCGTCTTCAGTCAAAGATTGCTGAACTTCTGCACTTTCTTGAAGCGTGAGAGTGTGTGTGTGTGGAACCACACCACGAGAGATGGCCTTTTTCTCAGGTGGCATTTATGCTCCATCATGTGTTTTAATGATAAAGAGGAATGTTTCCAGTCTCGCAGAGTTTAGAGCATTTCCAGGCAGATGATGTGCTCAGAAAGGGGCTCCTCCAATCAGGAAATAACAACCGCCACTATAGTAACTGTTAATTGTATATCTTTAATAGTACTAAGCCCTTTGTACACATTGTTTCATTCAATTTTCACACCTTCTCATACAGCTGCAATTATTATTCCCATCTTGCATGTAAGAAAACCGAGGCTTAGAGATGTGAAGTATTGGCAAAGGTCACACATCTTAACTAAATGACAGGGCTGGGACCAGAATCAAGTAGACCGGATTCAGAACCCACCATGACATATTGTCAGCCAAATTGAGTGTCATGTTTACCCACAACTTCACTCATCAAAATTGCTCGGGTCTTCCCCTCGATAGGCCGTGTTGCATATGAAATGTTTTTCTCAGACAAGATGTCAGAGACCCGGCGAGAGGCACCTGTGTGCTCTTTATAGACGTTTTGGCGTTGGTGAGAACTTTCTGTAATTGGCACTCAGTGGCTGTTCATGACTATTGTTCGGTATAATTGGCAAGTGTGTAAAAATGCCTGAAGTAAGGTCAGAAGGAACAATATGACCATGGGGGATAGCTTATCCATTCAAAGATGGGGAATAGAGTTAATGGAGCTTAGAGATGCTTCTCTAAGAAAAGACAGCTGTACAGCATAGTCATGGACACAGAGCCTAGGGTCTGATTGCCTGAACTTCACCTTGGATCTACCACTTTGTGGTTATGTGACTTTGGGCAAATTACTTAAGCTTTTTGTGACTGTTACTCATCTTTGGAATGGAGAGAATCATAGCACCTACATTATGAGAGTGTTGTGAAGATTAAATGTGAGGGTTATAGAATTAGCAGATAGCAGTACCTAATGAATGTTAGCTATTGAGTCACAAAATCTGGTGCCTGGCCATGGGGAAACCCAAACTTCTGGAAGAGGACAGAAGTGTCTGGTTCACAGAAGCTGATCACTAAGAGAGGGACTTCTTTAGGGGGAATTGGGCTTGAGCTGAGAGGATGAGCTAGGGAGCAGAAGGAACCACAGGGTTTGCTGTAGTCTCCACAGACCCCTCAGGTAGGTGGCAATGGACAGAGCCCTTGCTAGGAGAGGACAAGCCAGAGGGAAGGAGACACTCAAGCTAGGAAAGCCTCCATCTTTCCATCCTTCAGTCTATTTAACCTTCTCTTTCTCTTTTCTGCCTTTCCATTCATCCACCCACCCATGCTTTCATCCTGGAGTCTGTCATCCTCCTATATTCCTGTCCCTTTTGAAGGTCTCTCTGCTCAACCATCCACCCCTTCTAACCTCCTAGATTTTTGTTTTCTGTATGGCTTAGTGCTTAAGAGGGGAGAACATAGAGATTTAAAGCCTGCATTCAAATCTCATTTCATTAACTTCTTATATGACTTTGGGTAAATTGATTCAGCTTTGTCAGCTCAAATTTCCCTGTTTATAAATTGAAACAATCTCCTCCTGGAAAGGGAGTGGAGTCATTGGAGGATTGTGAACAATGGAGTACACAATCACATTTGTGTTCTTGCAAGTTTTCACTGTCTACTATGGGGAAGATGGAGTGAAAGGGGAGAGACCAACAAGAGGGAGGTCAATTGGAAGGTGTTGTGAATAACTGAGACAAAAGATAATGTGAAGCCGGGAGCACTGACTACTAACAACTGAATAGTTAGATACTATTTTGTTATTTCTATTTTACAGATGTGGAGAATGAGGCTTAGAAAGTTTAGGGTACAGTACTTGATAAAATCACATGACTGCTAAGTAGCCAAGCTTGGATCTGAACAGAGACCATTTGCCTTGCACATACCCAGCCTACACCCTCTGCAAGGACAGTGAGAATGTGGGGGCCCCTTGCAGGAAGTGCTGTTGATGGCAAAGCTGCAGGATAATGTGGCTCACTGACCATGGGAGACACTGGATGCTGCTAAACCGGATATCTGGGGGCCACAAAACAATCCTTGGTATGTAGAGTTTGCTGATTTATATGGTATAAATACCCCTGCCAGGGCCAATTTCAAGTTACCAGTATGATGCCACCAAATGGGAGTCAGGAATCAGCAGTGGGTAGTTAGAGAGAGAGAAGCAGAGCTTGGCTGCCTTTGGAGTTGTCAATGACTGTGAGTACAGGTAGGTGTGGTTCTCCGCTACAAGGGGTTTCTAACTTTCCTTGGATCAGAAACAATTTTCAGAATCTCCTAAAAACTAGCAAACTGTTCCTTCAGAAAATTGCTTATTGTCACATAATTCCAAATGTGTTTCAGGATTTTATGGTTATGCTGAAGCCCTTATGTTACATAAAAACAGTAAAGTAAAACAAAATTCCCAGTGGTATATAACAAACAAATCGACAGTAAGGATGTATTTAGCTCATGTTTCAGGGGCCTGGCTGGGGACCGGCTAGTCGGGGCCGGCCTCGACTTGGTAGCTCTGCTCATGAGTCTCATTCTCCACCTGGGACCAGCAGACCAGGTCAGCTTTGTGCATGTGACAGTGGTAGAAACACAAAGCGGTAGATGGACACCTTAAAGTTTTCTTAAACATTTGGCTCAGACCGAGCACCTCGTCGATTCTAACTTTAGCAAAAGCAGTCACCTGTTCAAAACCAAACTCAAGCGGTGGGAAAGTACATTCTGTATTTATTTAGTGGAAGGGATTGAAAGTCACATGGCAAAGCACAGAGATATGGCAAGATGAGTGGGAATCGAGGTCAGTGACACAATGGCTCACAGGGCGTCCATGAGGGTGAGCAGGACAGAATTTCACTGCAGGCGACAGTCAGGGCTCCTGATCCAACATGAGCCTTGCCCTGCCATTTATTTCACCTCTTATCTGGACCAGAAAGAAGGCAGGGGGCCCAGAGCAGCGGTGGCAAACCTACAACGTGTGTGGCACAGCCGACCGTTTCTTATCACCAAAAGCTCTAAAAGGTCCACCATCACTAGCCTAGAGGCCTGAACCTCTTTGTATTCCTCTTCTGCTGTCAGGAAGGCTGGTTTGGACCTGTGGTTTAGAGTAGTGACGGTGAAACTTTTAGAGCTTTCAGTGATATTAAGCAGCTGGCTGCAGCATGCATGCCACAGGTTCAGCACCGCTGCTCTAGAGCATCTCGTCTCTCCTTCCCTCCTTGGCCCATTTTGACAGGCCAAGTGACTTTCCTCCCACTCAAGGTTTCAAGTGAGCAAGCAACCCTTCAAAAGGTGCTGCAGATGCAACTTTCCTTAATACATCTTAGAATTAGTGCCTTTGTCCCTCAGATAGGCCTTATTTATACCACACACACTACAACAACAAAAAAGGGAGATAATTAGGCACACTCACTGCAATCAAGCGTATTGGGTTGGTTGGAATCATTAAACTTAATTACTTTCACTTGTTATTCCTGGGGGCTATGGTATCAGTATTAAATGCCAAAGGAATCTGTGATGTGTTTGATTTAGCTGAAACAAGAATTTCATAATTTACTGCCTCTCAGAGATTGTTATCAAAGCAAGGAATATGCTGAGTGCTTCTTCTTGCTTTTTTTGAGGCCTGCTGGGAAACACCTTAGCTGGAAGACTGGGGTATCATCTTATGGAACCTGCTTCAGTGCTCTGCACAATTCTCCCCTGTTAGATTCCTGATCATTATCCCATGGAATTAACCACCTATATGCTAGGCACACATATTAAACCCTTGTACCAGGCATGTCTTATTTAATCTTAATAATTACCTTAAGTATTAGTTAGCTTGCCTTTGCCATGACAAAATACCTGAGAAAATCGACCTAAAAGAAGAAACTTTTGGCTTATAGTTTCAGAGGTTTCAGTCCATGACCAGCTGGATCCATTGTTTTCAGGCCTGTGGTGATGCAGAAACATCATGGCAGGGAGCACAGGGTGGAGCAAGGCTGCCCAACTCATGGCAGCCAAGAAGAAAAGAGAAAGAGAGGAAGTGGTCAGAGACAAAATAGCCCCTTCCAGAGCACACCCCCAGGGACTTACTTCCTCCAACTTGTACCACCTCCTAAAGTTCCCAACCCCTCTCAATAGCCCATTAAGTTACAAACCCATCAATTAATTAATACATTCATGAGGTCAGAGCTCTCATCATCCAATCAGTTCCCAAAGGCCTTACCTCCAAACACTGCTGTATTGGAGATCAAGCCTTCTATACATGAAGATCTGGGACACAGTATTTAAGAACCAAACAGTACCACCCATTTTGCAGAAGGGGAAACAATATTCAAAGAGGGCATGAAAACTACCTGAGGTCACATAGTGCACAGTATAAGAGGCAGGGCCAGGCTCTCTTCTAATGAGTAGGTACTTGAGTCCAGTATGCTACTTTTAGGATTGGAGTTGGTTTCCTCTCCCCATTTTTCTATTATTTCATCTTGAGCCTTATAAACTCTCTCAACTTTAGGTTCTAATAAAAACCAAGATTTATGTTTGCTACATGCCTCTGCCTGTACTGAATTTTAAATATTTTGTCTCATGCAATTCTCCCAATAACCTTTTGTGTTATAGTGTGGATCTGGAATGTTCTTCAAAGGTCCGTGCGTTCAAGGCTTAGTCCTCAGCTTGGTGCTGTTGGGAGGTGGTGCAACCTTCAGGAGGTGGGGCCTTGGGGGAGGTTTAGGCCACTGGGAGCCAGCCCTTGCAGAGGATTATGGGACACTGGTCTCCCTTTCTCCTTCACCCCTTGGCTGCCACACATTCCTGCTGTCGTGTACTGTGTGGCCACAGGCCCAAAGCAACAGAGTCATTGGTCACGCCCTGAAACTTTAAAAACTGCGGGCCAAAATAAACTCTTTCTCTTTATAAGCTGCTTATCTCAGGTATTTTGTTGCAATCGTAGACAGCCAACTAACACAATGCTTATTACATATTGTGGCTATTATCACTGTTATTCATCAATATATGTATACATCAGGCTAATTTCAGCATCAATATCGATCAGGCGCATCTTTAGCTGCAGGTCTAAAGTGACCACAGTGGGTGGTCAAATAGTCATTAAGTATTTAATTATTTTCTCATGTAACAACAAATTCAAAGAGGCAGCCTAGGCTGAGAGGTATCTTCATGATGACTCTGGAAATCCAGGCTCCTTCCATTTTTATCTCAGTGACATCTTTAGAGGTTGGACTTTTTTTCCTTCATGGTCACAAAATGGTTGCTCCAGACAGTGAATTTGTCTTTGGAGAAGAAGAAAAGAAGGATAGAGGGCAGAAGACAAAATCCTCCTCCTCTATGGGTCCCAATGGGGTAGCCCATCCCCCTTGAGGGCCACCATCAACATCTCACTGGACAGAAGTGTCCCATGGCTGCTTCCTGCTCAGTAGAGCCTGGGAAAGACATTTTTTGTTTTAGTTGTACACATGGGATGTCATGAATGAAAACAAGGTTCCCGTGGCAAAGAACAGAGACTGGATATGGGTAGAATAATTGGGCCAGCATCTCCAAAGGAGGAGACCCACAAGCACTGCTGATCCAATGCTGGCTGAAGGTTTTCTGCTTGAAAAGCTTCATCCCAATCTCTGTTATTCTCTTTAACCCTTACACCCCTTTGGAGGAAGTTCGTCCCCTTTTACTCTCGTGCGCTCTGAAAGAGCATTTTCCTAGCGTGGGTTCTGGCTTCAGACATGAGTAGCAGGCTCCCCCCAGCCTCCAGTTTAAAACAAAATAAACTTTAAAAAAAGGAGAGAGGAGCAGGAAGGCAGGAGGGGACGGGTCTGCTGCGGCGAGACCTGAGCAGGGCTTTGGAACTGTGGGTGGGGCTGTGGGGGGAGGGACAGCAGTTTGGAAGGGGAGTTGGGATGGAGGATGGGTTGCAGATTTAATTACACGATTAGCTAGGCTTGGAATCAAACCTCTCAACATGCTCCTAATTAATCGATCAGACGCACCACCCGGTGACCTTCTAGCTCCCACAGCCTCCCAGAATGCACTGGGGTGAGGCGGGATCCTAGAGCCTGCACGGGCTTGGGGAACTGGAGTGCTCCCCATTAAGTGGGTGTGCGGTCAATTAACACATGAGTCCAGGGACCCCTCTGAGCATGCTTAGCGATGGCCAATTAGGGCTGGCAGACCAGGGCTGTGAGGAAGAGGGAGCTGTCTTACTTTATTGATTATGCATGTGTAGGGGAGGGGGGGTTGGTACACAGTAGCAATTTCCAACAGCCATTTGCCGCCCAGATAAATTCTGCATTCCAAGGAGGGACGGGGAGGCAAACAACAGCAGCAACAGAATCTTGTCCTTCCTGCTGAGAAACGACTGCCATGTGGCAGTGAGTTGTTTTTTTAAAAAACAATTTTTAACTGTAAAGATTGTGTACGAGCTGGGCATGGTGGTGCATGCCTGTAACCCCAGCACCTTGGGAGGCTAAAGCAAGAGGATTGCAAGTTTGAGCCAAGTTTGGGAAATCAAGTGACTTAGCAGGACCTTGTCTCAAAAATTTTAAAAAGGGCTGGGGATGTAGCTCAGTGTGAAGGCCCTGGCTTCAATACTCAGTACTGCAAAAAATAAAAATTATATACATATAATAATGCATAATAACATTTCTTGAGCGACTACTGTAAATGAGATACTATGTTCAACACATTACTTTGTCTCACTTCATGCTTACAATAGCTTATGAGAAAGTTAACACTCCACACCATATTTTACCCAAGGAAAGTGAAGCTCAGAGAGACTCAGTATATACGCTCAAGTCACACAGCTAACAGGGAATAAGAATTTGAAGCCAGTTTGGTCTGACTCCAGAGCCTGCATCTTTAAACACGGATCATTTTATTCCCAGCTCCTGTCATTTTAGGAAAATTGGATGATGCTAAAAATGAAAGGGAAAAGTGACCATCCATAATCCCACACTGAGGTGTGTGCAAGACAGACTAATCTTTTCCTCCCACTCTCTTTTTAGCGCCTGGTCTCACTTGTTTCCCCTTTTCCCACCCTCTCACTTTCACTGTCCCGGAGCTGTTTAAAGGGAGGTACACAGCTGACTCATGGTGGGCCAGTTTCACGGTGTCTCCCAAAGA
This sequence comes from Hystrix cristata, assembly GCA_004026905.1. Taxonomy (NCBI): domain Eukaryota; kingdom Metazoa; phylum Chordata; class Mammalia; order Rodentia; family Hystricidae; genus Hystrix; species Hystrix cristata. Next base: position 24,255 of record PVJO010002597.1, read on the forward strand.
GTTGTAGATACTAAGTCAGCAGATGAGGCCGTGCAGGTTTGCTGAACCCGGGAAGTGTGTGGACCACAGGACGGGGCCCCTATGAAGCTGCTGTGGGTCTGTGATCCATCTCCCAGAAAGGGGTGTATGAGCAAAGAAGCAGCCCAGAGGAGGGAAGTAGAAAGCAGGCAGCAAGAGAGGCCGATTAGAGATGGCACGTGGTTCAGATCCAGAGCAAGGTGAGGGAATAACTCCAAATCACAGCTCCTCCCTACAACCGTGTCTATAAAACAAACCCTCTTTTAATTTAAGCTTCCTCAAGTCCCTCTTCTTGGTAACAAAATGGTAACTGACCAAAGTACAGCTACTGTTGACATTTTGGAGTGTTTGTTCTAGTGCTGTTTCCTTCTGTCCTTGTCTGTGACCTCAGATGCAGAAAGCCAGGTCACTCCACATTCCCAGCTTGCAGTATGTCGGCATCACTAGCTGATGCAAAGCCCCTCTTGTTTGGTGTATTCCCCTGCTCCCATTCACCCTCAGTCCTTATTCTCAACTCCTCTGCCATAGGCACCCACGGGAATGTTTTTGATATATGCCCCTCCCCTGCAGGCATACTTACTTTTAGGATATGCGGGATTCTTTTCTATGTGTATGCAGTTTTAATATATTAAATGGTGGTGTGCAATCGATCTCATTTCATTTTCTTCCTTTTTTGAAGTTAACACTGTTTTAAAACGCCTTCCCACTTTTTCCCGTTTGTTATCTTCTTATGGTTTAAATCTGCCTATTATATATAATTTAAAATCCATTTCTTTTTACTGAGTAGCATAGTGTGAGGGTGTTTTGTTTATTTCAAGGCAAGATGCCCAGCTTCTCACCACATGCCTCTCCTCCAGGAACTTGTATTGGGGAATCGTTTCCAAAATCTCTAATGTCGTGAAGTATTCTTTCCCCTCAAGCTGTACAAGGAGCCATTTCTCAACTTTATCTCCCAGTTTCACTGGGGAGGATGATGGAGGGGATGATGAGACTGAGACCCACTCTACCCTCCTTGGCTTGCAGCCTGGATGGAGAGCGGGCTGGTTGTTAAGGACTATAGGATCTGGATGACAGGGTGGACTTTCCCCGAGGCTTAGCTCCAGCCTCCAGGAATTCAGAGATAAGGTTGGTGGGCATATTAATTAGGAGTCTTGTTTGAGATGGCAGGAACCTGACTCAGGTTAGCATAAGTTAAAAAGGGTACTCCTGGCCTCACACCACTTGATAGTCCAGGGTAGGGCAGCCACAGCAGTGCTGAAAGGGGGCTGCAGAGTACTCAGGTACTCACTTCTCTCCATCCTTTGGCTCTGTGCTGTCCATGTTGACTTCATCCTCTAGTAAATTCTTCCCAAAGAGAGGCAGGAATGATTATGGGCAGCTTCAGACTTGCGATCTGTCTCCTTAGCAATCCCAGCAGACAGAAAACATCCCTTTCCCAGTAATTCCAGCAAAACCCCCACAGTTCATTGAGTTTAGGCAAGAGTGGGTCATGTGAATTGAGCACTGTCACACAGCTTGCTAGGCCTGAGCTGTGTGAATGGGCTTGGCTCTCCCTGAAGGTGGAAGGAGAGAAAATGATATCAGGTTCCATCACAAGAAGAAAAAGGGAGTGTGGTGGACAGGCAACAGCCTATAGATCGACCCCAGTGTAGGCAAGGGCAGTGTGAAAAAGTCTTGAAAGTGTTCATCTAGGGGGTAGGAGAGAGGGACGAGTAGGAGAGAGGGACAAGTAGCAGGTGGAAGCAGGTGAGCAAAGCGACTTGTGTATTTTAGCTGTTATCCCGTACTAAATCTGTATGGGGACCCTGAATACCCTAAAGGTCAGGGTGAAAGGAACCAGAGCACAAAATGCAGTCTCTAGAATCAAACAGACCTGAGTTCAGATCCCAGTAGTGCTGCTTCCTAACTGTTTGACTCAGGTAAGGAGCTTTATCTCTCTGAGCTTCATTTTCCTCAATTGTAAGGTGGAGATTCATGTGTAAATACAAGATAGAGGCATAAAAATTGTGCAGTGCCTGCCCTAGCAAGACCTTCAACCACTATGGCCATATGCCTTGCCTTCCCACCCAATCATTGGTACCACTTACCACAATGTATCATATATATGTACATATATGTAATTTACCATATATATAATATATCATATATATATCTGCCAAAAATGTATACACACTTCAGTATGATGTTTTCTTAACAGAGGATGTTACCATTGTATGGGGGACTCTAGAGGATGTTGTATATTGCTGAAAACCCACTACACTGCCGGCTCTTACAGAAGAAACTGAAAATGCGTGTGCAGCAATCTCAATGACTAAGGTTACCCAAGCAGCAATTTGCCATACCAATATATGTTTGGAAGCTAATGGCCACCACTTGGAGCACCTTTTGTAGTTGTAGAGGCCAAAGGTAACTTGTATTAATCTCATGATGTCTCAATAAATTTAGTATTAAAATATTTATACAAGTTTTTCTTTTCTTGAAGTATGTATACATTTTTTGGCAGACTCTCTATATCAATACCTCGGTTCATGAATGCTTCTGTTTACAAACAAATCAGTTCCCAAATAAAAGCATTCAATAAAATTTTACTTCCATTCACAAACTCCACATTGGGTGACAAACACAACTGTGACCATCTTCCTCACACAAACACAAATGCGGCCATCTTCCCCCAAATTGTAAAACAAATTAAGTTTGTGAACCAAGGTACCACTGTGTGTGTGTACATATGTGTGTGTGTGTGTGTATATTGTGCTATATGTGTTATTATTGTGCATTTATGCATTCCATTGTGAGTACTTTACAAGCAAGAGCTGTGAACAATTCTGTCTTGCTCACACTTAGAACACAGGGGTTGTTTAATAAATATTAATGAGATCTATGACCCTTGTTCATTTGAGATCTAGCTCAGAATTAATTAAATGGACACCTGGTGCTGCAAATGACCCAGACAGCTTCTTCTATGAGAAATTCCATCTTGACCCTCATCTTAATCTTGACCAAACCATCGTATCTTCAGTTTCATTCAAATCTAAATCCTCCCCTGAACATACTCAACTGCTCAGGCCCCAGTGGACATTAGCCTGTCCTTGAGGTTTGCAGAGGGAAAGGTCAGGTCACAGTAAAACTTGGGAGGGGTTACATCTGAGCGACAGCATAAGCAGTATTTTATGAGAACATGTATAGAGACAAATATGTTTTGTAAATTTAGCATGGCAAGATTTTAATCAATGAGGCCACTGGGATGTGTGGGGCTTTATATATCATGCCTTGTATTTATATTCCTGTCAACCTTCTTTGCTTAAGCAATTCATTTATTACAGTCCATTTCACCATTCCTCACAAGATAGATACTGTATCGTGTTAGACAAAAATAAACAAGGTATGGATGGGTCTGGAATAATGTGAAAGCCAGGAGAAAATTTGGAGCTTTCTTTTCGGAGTGGCTTATTCTTTGGAAAACAGTGCTCAAACAAGTGGGAATACTGTGGGCCTGGAGCTTGCTGTGTGATACTAGAAATTCACCCCCATCCCTTTAACCACCAAGTTTGGGTCTCAAAGAAATGAAGGTTTGGACCAACCCTCTGTCATGATTAGTTTTATATATCAACCTGACTGGGTTAAAGGGTCTCCAAATAACTGATAGAACATTTGAAGGGGTGTCAATAAGGGTCTTTCTCAAAGAGATAACATTTGAATCCATGGACTGAGTGAAGAAGGTCCACCCTCATCAATATAGTGAGCACCATCGGAATCCTAGCAGGCCCAGAAGGGCAGATTTTGTCTCTTCTGGAGGTGGAACATCAATCTCCTAGCCTCAGACACCAGCTCTGGATTCTCTTTCCTTTGGATTCACTCTGAATCACACTTTCTTGGTTCTCCAGCTTGCAGAAAGCAGATGATGGAACATCTTGGCCTCTGTAAATGCATTAGGCAGTTCCCATAATAAATCCCCTCTCCTTCTTTCTTTCTCTGGTAACTTGATTAATACACTCTGATAGGCTGAGAAAGTCAAAGACTCTGTCAGTCCTGTGGAATGCGTACAACATTTTGAACCAATCTTTGCATGGAATATTGCGGAAACCTGACTGGTCCTTTAATAAGGTGATCTCCCTCTAAGCCAATCAGCTGTGGCCAACAGGCAAAGTCAGACTGTAGCCTGGTTCCTCTGATAGCAGCCACATTAAAAAGATGAAGATTGCATGTGGGTGGAAACGTTTCTAGAATAAAAGGAGGGCACTTTTGCTGAGAGGATTATTCTCTAGAGATCAAATGATAAAGTGTTTTTGACCAGTGTCCTCTCTCACTTGTTATTCTCCCTCTTCTCTCAGCTTTTAAAAATGCCTCTTTACCATAGTTTCCAAGACATACTGTGATGTGAGTCCTTCTATCAATATGGGATGTCTGTCCACTTCCCCATTCTCTCTTTGGTTACAGACATACTGAACTCCTGTAGGTCCCTGGACTTTCCATCCTCTTATATCTCTAGTCTTTTGTACCAGTTGCTCTCCAGGCAGAAAGATCTTTCTTCCTATCTTCACCTTCAGATCCTCAAAATAGGTAATTCATTGCATCATTCAGAAAGATTTCCTTGAGCCTCTTCCCCATCTCCACTCCCTCAACTGAGCTGAGAGGCCATTAAATTTTCCACAAACACTTTCATCGGGATCATGTTCTCCTTCCCACACACACACATGCACACACCCCTCCCACCCTATGTGTCTTCTGCATCGCCACTGTATATTTTTCTGTCCCGCCCATTAGACTGTGAGCTTCCTAAGGCAAGGTCTGTCTTGTATGTTTACATTGTTGACGTCTAACCCAGTAGTCAGCACGGGTGCTCTGCAAATGTTTGTTAAATAAAAGAAAGACCTCCAGAGCTGAGTCCTTCAGAGATCACAGGGGGAGGTCTGAAATTAGAAAGCAGAGTGGGCCCCCGATGATGCAAGAATTATGGCCCTGTAATATTTAGTGGAAAATTTTCAACAAGAGCTTCTTTGGTTTCTAACTAGAAGAATCATGTTAATGAGCCACCTTGCAAAATCCCTGATAATCATGTTCCAAACTTACCCCACTGGGTCTCATTTAGATGTGAGGATAACAGAAGCATGGTGGTAATGAAGATGGTTTCTGGCCTCAGTTAGCCCATACTGCCCTTATTGTGCTATGCGGCTGTCCTGCTGGCTGGAAACAAATCGCTACCTCAGCAATACACAGCCGGGGTGCTTTTCCAGGTCCTCTGTCAACTTTTCCTTGCATGTTTGCTAGGTTTTTCCCACTCTCAAGCTCACCATATATTCAGTCCATCGATCACCTTTATGCTGCTGGGATTAATGTCAAATATCGATTCTTTGACTCTATCTCAACAAATGTTCATTGAATGATCCCAGCAACTGGGAAAACAGGAATAGAGTTGCATGGAGGTATCAGTCGTGGGCTTTGGCCTTCAAGGAGTTGACACATGAAATATTAGCTACTGGTGTTCAAATACATTTATTCATTCACCCAATCTGTCTTCCTGTCTGCTTAGTTTTAGTAGAGTGTCCTTAGAGGGCCCTGTCTCCCTGGCCACAGCTGCCTATTCTAAAGTGGGCTTTGGACTTCCCCAGGAGTTGAGAGAGAAGCCAGGCTTTCTCCCAGTATGGGCTTTGTAGGATGTATAATTTAGCAGCTGTCACTTTGAGAAAATGGTGACAAGAAAAGAGGAGCTGAGACGAAAATGGAGGGAGACTGTGTCCTAGTTCGCCCTGTTCCTGAGGCAGGAGTGCTCTGCCCCTCGTGAAGTTTGATAGTTCACCAGTGTTTTAGGGCCGATGTGGAGAAGTAAATTCCTACCCTTGTCAAGGTAGTACTGGTTCTCACCTAATAGATACTTTTCTCCTGATAGATACTTTTCCTTTCTATCATATGCCAATGATTTTTAGCCATCCACATGGTTACCCAAAATGAAGGCTATATTTCCTGAATAATAATATGAGTAAGTCCTGGCCAATAGGGTAAAAGCAGAAAGCTGTGTGTAACTTCTTAAATAAAAGGTGAATGTTCTCCTTTGCCTTCTCTCATTTGCCTTTTCTCCCTTTCTGCTAACAGTGACATTGACGTGGTGATAACCTTGTTGCATAAAAATGAGGGCAGCGTCCAAGGGACAGTAGAGCAACAAGCTCAAAGGTACTTGTCTTTTGCATCAGGCAGCTGCCATATCAACCCAGGGTGTTTACATCAAAGGCTATTACATGGTGGAGGAAGAACCCTTTAGTTTGTTAAGCTTCTGGGTACTCTGGGTCTCTCATATAGTACTGAAATTATATTCTAAATTATATAGAGGATTTTATTCTAAATAACTAATTCTAAATAATGGTGCAGTGAATTATATTCTTTAAAATATGCTGAGTCACTTGCAATCCCCAAATAATTGAATAATTGTATCACTTATTGACACCTACTGCATGCCAGGTTCTGGTAGGTACAGTAAAGAAAACCAACCTACTTACTCTCTGTCCTCATAGTGGTTGCAATTTAGCAAGGGAATATGGATGCTAATTGATTTCAATTAATTACACAAATTAAAGATTACACAAAAGCTTTGTAATTACATTTGTAACAAATGTGACAAATGAGAGAGTACTTGACAGCAGGTATTACATGTAAAATGGACTAACTTGAGACATAAAAAGATTATGTTCAGTGAGTGTGCAGGTCAGACAGTGGACTGGCAGAGAGAATGGCCTATATGAAGTCCCCAAGAAGGGGACAAGCTTATTTAAGGTTCAAAGCAGCAGAAGGAACGAAGTGCAAGCAGAAAGATAAGGCTGACAGTGGAGGGGTTAGCAGGAGTCAGATCATGCAGGGCCACTCAAGTCCGTGTTGAATGTTGGGCTCTATCTTAAGAGCAGTGAGAGTCATGGAGGGCTGCTAGGCAAGATCAGATGTGCATTCAAAAAGCGTGACTCTTGATGTCAGTCAAGAATGGATTAGGGTATCAAGGGAGTATGTAGAAGAAGAGAGGAGGCTGTTGCGATAGTCCTGTCAGGAGAGGATGGTGTTTAAATCAGCATGAAGTGGGGTATCTTGTCTTGAAAGGCTTGGAGAATCTCTCAGAGACATGGGATCCAAACTCATGCCTTCTACTTTTCTGCAGTGAGGGCTATTGGCTGTCACCTCAGCATCCTCCTTACCTTTCTGCACTGACTGCTTTTAGTTAGCGTCCCCTCTCCAACCCGGCCACCTACTTCAGGAGGCTGAAGTTAGCCCCATACAAAGATGAATCTGATTGGTCCATCGGGAATCCCACTCCCCAATCAGGAGATGTTTTAAAATGAGCGTGTGACTCCAAAAGAACCAATAGGATATGTTAGGAAAACCACCAGGGACTTCTTGGAAAAGTCTCTGAAGTTCTAAAGAGAGTGAGGGAAGAAGTGATCTCTCTTTCCCACAAATGTTTGTCATGTGGAACTTAAGTAATATCAACCTGAAGATGACTCGAACCGTGAGGTGGACCGTGGACAGAGCTGAAAAGAACCTTTATTGTCTATAACATTGCCAAGTGGCTGAAACAGCTACCTCTGAGGCCGAAATTCAGTGGAACAACCGTGGTGAGATGTCTTGTTTCCCAATCATGGAAGCCAGTTCAAGTCCTGAATTGTATTACTGCAATTGAAATCATTATAACTGAGGTCTTCCTTCCCCTCAGTGTACACATTGAGAAAACGATTGGGCACCCTGGGGCTTTTCCTAGTCAAAGACCTAGATTCTTTCCCCGAAGGCATTCATGTGGCTGCTTGACTTGTCTGAAGTGGAGATGAAAATGGATGAGAGAGGTATGGATTTAATAACTGTGCTGGTCTCTTTCTTCTCCCCCCACAGGCCTTGGGGAGAGAGGGGATCTGGGTTCTTCATCTCTGTTGGAGTTTCCCAGGGTCTCAGAATATTTGGAACTGAGCGGTGTTCAGATTCCTAGATATCTAGGCAATTTAGTATCTTTTTACAGAGCATCTTTATGGCAAGTACAAATACACAGTATTCATGTTTACTCATTTAGTCATCTGTGGCAGGCGTCACTAATCAATTGCCCTTTTTCCTCCTGAGGAGACCAGACCCACTTCTTTCAGCACCATCATTCACTAGGCATTACCAATCAATCTGAGCTGAATGTGATGAAATCTACATGGCCTCCTTGACTACCATGCTGAGCCTTGTGCAAAACACTTGTTTTAGTTTCTAACACACTGCTGCAAACTGGGTAACTTCAAACAATGGAAATTTATAGTCTCATCATGCTGGGGGCTAGAAGTCTGAAATCAAGGTGTCAGTAGGGCTATGTTTCCTCTCCAGACTGTAGGGAATAACTCATTCTTTGCTTCTTTCAGCTTCTGCTATTTGTTAGCATCCCTTGACTTGTGATTACATCACACTGCCTCCTCTTCTAGCTTCTCTCTCTCGTCTGTGTGTCCACCTTATAAGGACTCACGTGTTATGGCCCATCTAGATAACCCAGGATAAATTTCTCTTCTCAGTATATTTAAGTTAATCTGATTCTTTTTGCATATAGGGTAATATTCACAGGTTCTGTGGGTGAAGATGTGGACTTACCTTTTTGGGATTCACCCTTCCACCCACTAGAGCCCTGAGACACAAAGGTAAATAAGAAATGGCCTGTTTGCAAGGACCTATACTCCAGATATAAATATATTAATTGGCAACTACATAACAGTGTTATAAGTGCTAAGAAAGAGGCAAATACAAAAGGAGAGGTGGATGGCACCAAGAAGAACATAGTGAATACCTAGCCCTAGTAAGCAGAAGGTGATTCTAGAAATTATTCTGAAAGAGGTGTCATCTTTGTTAGTACTAGCTCACCCCTCAGTTTGCATTCTTGAAAACTTTAGTCTCCTCTAAGCAACCAATAAGCATTTGACATCCACTGCTCTGATTTGAAGATGATGTCTTAGTCCAGTAATGCGGAACTTGTGGCATATGTGTTATGTGTTTTTCTTTTAAAACAAAAGATGTTAATGTATGAGTTGGTTTGTTCTAAACTAAAACCTCAGTGTTCAGGTTTAATTGCATTGTTGACACTTTGTGATAATTAAGTGGGTTTTGGGTTGCAGTCTGGGCACTCATCTCCAAAAGGTTCGCCATCGCTGTTAGTCTTTGGGGGCTGCTGTGACAAAATACTATAGACTGGGTGCTTCTGAACAACAGAAGTTAATTTCTCACGGTTCTCTGAGGGCTGAAAAGTGCAGTATTAAGGTGATGGCAGGTGTGCTATCTGGTGAGGGTGCCACCAGATACCCCCAGCTCACAGACAGCTGTGAGGGCACCCCTAGTTCATGGACAGCTGTCTCCTCCGTGTAACCTCATGTGGCAGGAAGAGACCTCTGTGCCTCCTTTATAAGGACACTAATCTCCTTCATAAACCTCCACCATCATGTTCTGACCTCCTCCTAAAGGTGCACCTCCTCAAAGTCCCTCTTTGTGATACCATCTCTTTGGGGGTTAGAATTTTAAGACATAAATTTTAAAGGACAAAAATTCAAACTGTAGTAGATATTGTAACAATGTGAAAAAAGCAAATGCATTCCTCTCCCAAAAGGAGATGAGCAGGCCAGTTAGGGAGACCCAGGGAACAGGCACACTGGAAGCATCAAGCCTTCGCCGTGGGCTCCCCTCGACGTGCACCCCAGGTGCCTGGCTCGATTTCTGTGAAGCTCTGTGAGCATCATCTCTGTAGGGGCCTGGCCGGCCCTTCCTTGGTGCAAGCGCAGTGCATCTGATCTGGGTCCCCTTGTCACCTGCACAGCGTGTGGGCCAAGTAGACAGAGGCGCGTTCCAGGCACTCTCTGAGCTGTGGGAAAATAGTGAATCAGAAGAACAAGAGAAACTGATTCTAAACCGAAGAGGCAAGTGATGAAAAGGAAAAAGAGAATTGGGATTTGGTAGAAAGTCACAGAGAGAAGTTTTGAGTCTGGCCGTATGTGTCACTCAGGAATGCCCACCCAAGAAGAAGTATCGGTCAAGACTGCTGGAAATAAAACAGTCTGTGTCCAAACTGGCTGAAGAGACAAGGAGAACTGACTCTTTTAACTGAGAGGTCCCAGTGTCCTCTTCACATCGGCCTGGATTTAAAAACTGTAAATAATGTGATTTAGACATAAATCTAATTCCCTCCTCCTCTCTGGGATATGATTTCTCGTGTTGACGCATTCTGGTGGGTCACAGTAGCTTCGGGCTTAGTTTCCCAGTGTTGCAACTTAAATGGAAGAAAAGTATTTCTTTCCCAATATTTCAATCAGTAACCTCCAGTCTGGAACTTATGGGTGCAGTATGGCTGTGTGCCTGGACCTTACCAAGACCCAGTAACCATGGGGTGAGTTTACCCTTGACCAGTCTAGTGTAGGTCAATAGCAATTAGAAGTCAACCTTTTCTCATAATTACCTCTACCCTTAACCATCCAAGGATGGGAAACTGTGATTCTCCAAAGGAAAAAATAAATTTATCTCTGAATTTAAAAAATAAGGTACTAGTTATACAAAAAGGAACTAGTAGCTACACAAAAAACAACAATAATAATTTCTGGTATTACTCTAATCCCCAACACTAAATTGGACTTCACATATTTCACTTCATTCTCACAGTAGCCCAATAAAATAAGCATCAGTTGTGCCCATTGTACAGATGAGGAAATTAATGCTAAGTGAAATGAAGTTTTTGAAGTTACTTGGATTCAAATCTGAATCCATCTGACTTCAGACTCTGTTCTTCTGCCAGACCAATCCTTCTCTCTTGCTAGTGACCTGCAGCTTCTGTGCCTCAGTATCCTCATTAGTAAAATGGAGCCCTTCCTCTTTGTGTTATTTTGAGTGGTATGTATTTAATAAATGTAAGCTGTTGCAATTGATGGTGACTGGGCTCCTGGGAGTGGTTTTGGGAGGCTAGTCAGGGATGCCTGTCTGTACAGCACCCTCAAGTGTCTCCCCGCCCCCAGCAGTTCCAGAGAGGAGCAGAGTGTGGCTCTTTCAGGTTCTTCCAGGCAGACTCTAGGTCTTCTTGTCCTGTGTAGAGTTTTCAGTATTAAGAATTCTGTAGAAACAGTCAGCTCATGGGATCCTGAGAACTCCATCATCAGGCCCTAAATGGCCTTTTGTCCAACTTGGAGGTGGAGGCCCCTGGATGCCAAGAGGCTGGAAGGGCTGAGAAGCCTCCAGTCGTCCAGGGACCTACTGGGCCTTGGCTCTATCACCACTTCTTCTCCTCCTTCTCTTCCTCGTCTTCCTCCTCCTCCTCCTCCTCTTCACTCACCAGGGAGGCAGCAGGCCATACTGGAGAGTGGCATATTCTCTTTACCTCTGCCAAGTAGAAGCAACATATTGATGATCACCTGCAAATGTGAAATACATGGAACCGTTTTGCACTCCAGTGGGACAACAGGTGTTCTTCCTCTACAGAAGACAGAAGGTGGAGCTGGCGCTTCTTTTCTGTGGGGATGCAGAGGAGGTGAAGGAAGTCTCCACCTGTACAGGCTATTGTGATCTCTGGGCACTTGTGTACTTGCTGTGTGCCTGGCATTTTACTTGTGGTATCTCATATCTTCTCCACACACAGCCTCCGTAGAAAGACTTGGTTATCCCTAAATGTATTCATGAGCTTTTTGTTACCACACCATACCAGAGGCAGGCTACTTATGAAGAAAAGGAGGCCGATTAACTCAGTTCTGGAGGTTCGAGGGCATGGTATTCACATCAGTTTGGTTTTGGTGAGGACCTTATGGTGGATGGCGGATGGCGGATAGCAATGGCGGGAGTGTGTGGGGCTTGCTCCTTTTACAACATCCTCTCCCAAGACTTCAAGTGGTCTCGTGAGAACTACCTTCCAATAGCACACGCCCCAGTGACCTCAATTGTTTCCAGCTGGCCCAGCTTCCCAAAGGTTCTACCACCTCCCAACAGCAGCACCCTGGAGATGAGGCCTCAAATCACAACGCACCCTCGGGGGACATTCAAACCATATTCAAAACGCAGCATTAAGGTTGCAGGTGAAGAACTCAGTGTGCCACAGAAAGAAGAGATGCCAGAGCAGGGACTTCAGCACAGATGCATCTGGTGCCAAGGACTAGTGTGACTAGTGGTGATGAGGACTGGTGGTGATTTAGTTCTGGTTGCCAGATGTGTGACCTTATTCAACTCTCTGGTGCCTCAGTTTTCCCACTTGTAAAGTGGGAATCACAGCACCTACTGATACCTAAGTTAAGTGTGGCATCTCATGAGTTGTTGTGAGGCCTGATGAGTCAATGCATAAAGAGATCTTTTGTGACAGTGTGTGGCAGACAGTGAGGGGGGAGCGTCAATTAGCATTATGATTATTTGCATCTTCGTTGTCTTGTGCAGCATTCTCCGAAGAATTTGGAACTGTAAATGAGGATCTTAATTAGTACCTACTCCCCAGGGTTGTAGTGAGAATGAAGCGAGAAGGGGATACAAATGCTTGCACATAGTGCTCAGTGAGGTGGCAGGGGACCCCTTTGCTTTTATCAGTGCTTGTCTCCTGGTATAAGAAAGAGAAAAAAGTCCCAAAGATGTGCCCTTCAGTCGCCCAAGTCTAGGTTGGAAAGACAGAGCTGGACAGGTTAAGAGAAGCTTCAGTCACCAAGCAGAAATTCAGGGCTGCATGGAAGAGAATCATAAGATACAGTTCTGGGGAATCCTCTCTACAGGAATTGGGCTTCCAGGTAGTGGGGTGGGAGGCAGAATGGAGACTACAGCAAGCATTTCCTATGGAGATGCTCACCACCTGCTGCATCTGTGAACACAGCAAAGGAGACGCTCGCCTGCCTCGGGAGGAACGTCCTTGCTCCTTAACTGAAAATCTTCTGGTTTTCCTGCAGGTGACATACAAACTGTGATTCAAGGAGTTAGTTAATGTCAACGTAGGTTAGAAATACTGTGTGCACTCCATGTTTATGGCTTGCTACCAGCTAGCGCCTCCTTGGATGCGATGGGAAAAGACAGGTGGGGAGTGAATTTAGTGTCCCCTTCTACTGTGGAGCTGCCCAGATGCCTGTATAGGAGTCTAAGCCAGAATGGAGGAGGAGGACACTGGGCAGAGGCTGAGCGAGGGTTCCAAGCCACAGAATCCCTTCTCTGGCTCTCCAGGGGACCTTGGGCAGCTAAACCTGTCAGCATACCAGTTTCACCTGGAAGACAAGGAGTCCAACAGGATTCAGGGATAGAGTATGTGGAAGTCCCTAGCAAGGCACCTGCCCCACAGGGCATGTTCTGATGAGGAAGACTGGTGGACCTAAGAACTTGGGGTAAGATGGACCTGGACTTGAATCCCTCTCATGCTTGGCCATGCCACTTAACCCAGTTGAACCTCTTATCCCATCTGTAATATGGGTACAACAATTAAGCACACAAGAAATGTCTAACACATTTAGTTTAAATCCTGGCACACTGCAAGTAAAAATAAATGATAGTCGTTATTTATTATTTCTGTTGTTATGGCCCCAGATGTAACCAGAGTGGATGGCAGATGTGGGTGATCTAGAAAGAGGCACATACCTGCCTGAAGTCTGGCTGGCATGGGGGGACCTGGAGGAGAGTGGGGCTGTGTCCACACCCTGACTTCCAGTCCAGTCTTGAAGTCTGACCATGCGGTTTTAATTTGACTCTTGGCTTCTGGAACCTCGTTCCCAGGCGAGCTTGGGAGGATGTGGCAGGGACCACCCTAGCAGGCTCCTACTGGGGTTCAGGCCTCTGAGACTTGCTCTCAGGCAAAAGAAAATGTGGCATAGTAGTTTTGATTTTACATGGGCCTCTTTAAGACTCAGTTTCTTCCTGTGTTTAAAGATTAACAGTGTCAATGCCTACCGGGCAAAGACTTCTAGTTTTGTTTTGTTTGTTTTGTTTTGTTTTGTTTTGTTTGAGACAGGGTCTTGCTCTATAATTCAGGCTGGCCTTGAACTCACCATGTAGCCCAGGCTGGCCTTGAACTCACAGTGATCTTCCTGCTTCAGCCTCCCACATGCTGGGATTACAGGTGTACACCACCACACCCATCTTGGTAAAGACTTCTTATAGCATTTTTTCAAGTGCCAGACACTATTACAAATGCTCTAATTACAAGTCATTGGATTCTTAAAACAACCTTGGAGGTAGGAAATATTATAACTTTCACATATTAATTTCTCGCAGCTGTTGGACAAACTTGGTGGCTTGTAACAACAAAAATGTATTTTCTTACAGTTCTGGAGGCCAGAAGTCTGAAATCAAAGTATCTGCAGGCCATGCTCCCCTCGGGGGCTCCACATGAGAATTCCTTCCGTGCTTTCTCTGTATCTGGTGGCTGCTGGCATTCTGTCGGCCTGTGGACGCCTCACTGTGTCTCTGCTTTCATGTTCACATTGCCTCCCTCTTGTCTGTCTGTGCCTGTGTCAAATGTCACTCTGTCTCTTTTGGAGGGACACTTATAGAGGCCCTTAGGGCACACTCAGACAATCTGGGAAGATAACCTCATCTCAAGATTCTTAATAACATCTACAAAAACTTTATAAGGCAACCTTCAGAGGCTCTAGAAATGAGATCCTACTATTTTTGGGAGTCACCATTCAGCCCACCTTATATTAAAGATAAATTGGGAAGCAGGCGGCAGAGTGACCAGGTGTAGGTCACCTGTCCCTTAACCCCTGTATTATGCTGCTTCTTCATGGCTGCCACTTATGGGTGGTGTATTAGTCAACCTTTTGCCACTGTGATAAAACACCTGAAATAAGCAACCTAAAAGGAGGAAAGGTTTATTCTGGCTCATGGTTTCCAAGGTTTCAGTCCATGGTTGGCTGGCTCCAAGATAGAAATATCATGATGGAAGAGTATGATATGAGAAAGCTTCTCACCTTATGCCAGCCAGGAAGCAGAGAGAAAATGACTCATACAGAAAGTGGCCAGGAACAAGATATAGCTCCTAAAATTATGCTCCTATAACTTCCTCCTTTCAACGAGGCTTCACCTCCTGATAGCCCACATAGATATGAACTCATCAAGGAGTTAATGCCTAATGATCCAATCACTTCCCTAAAGCCCATGAGCTGACTTTTGGGGGACATTTTAGATCCAAACTATAACAGGTGGGCTTAAGGATTTAATTACACAGAACACAAAAACCATTTAGCGTGGTGCAGGGATGGTGGGGAGAGTAGAGCTGGGCAGGGCTGCAGGATGAGGCTCAGAGATGTCTGCGGGGCACAGTCACCTGCTAATAAAGAAACCAATGCTTTTGAGGCTTTGTCAGGCAATCCCCATGGTCAAGCCCAAATCACATCTAAGTGATGTGCAGTACTGTCAGAACTGTGGATTTTTGCTCATCAGAAAGCTCCAAACCAACAGTCATGAGACGTAACTTATCCTTCTCCTGCCTCCTTGCCCTGGTGTGTCTTGCTCTGAGAACCTTTGACTAGGAGGAAATTACTTCATTTAGTAAATGGTAATCTATGCAAATGAGCCTGGTGCCTTGGCCCAGGAAGTCCCTCTTGTCCTCTTAATCTGTTCCAGCATATGCTCTTAGGCTCTGGACCCAGTGTCCTTAGCAGAGAGCAATGGCCTTTTTGATGTGATTTGGTGGCAATGTCTATGATGACTAAGGGCTCTCTGAATTCACACATCAACCAAAGGCTTTGGGGTTCTTGGCTTCCGGACCAGATGTTTTCCTCCCATTAATGCATAACATTTTAGTAGAGGGATTTTCTGCTTCTGGTCCCTCCTGAGTGATGCTCCAGTATCCCCAGGAGGATGATGTACTCCAGGCTGCAGGGCAGCAAATTGGAGCTTGGGCTGTAGAGCTCCCTGGGGCAGGGACTTGGCACTGTCTGGAACTACAGTGACTTCTTGGTCCCCAGCACCTCCTGGAGACCATGGGTGTGAGGAGGCAGAACGGAGCAACACTGTGTTCCCTAATGAAAGAGCAATTTGGCTGTCCCTGTAGACAAAGGCATGGTTTGGCCCCCGTGAACACCTGCCCGCCTGACGAGGATGTGAGACACTCAATTGTGGTTGTGTGGCAACATGTTTCTACACAAGTATATTTTGGTCCCTCTGGTAAATAGGAAGTGTGTTTTCCCTCAATTATTTTCCAGAGAATGAATGGATGGGAGCATTCCATCAGCAGAATTCACTGTGTTGGACATTATTGCATGTTTCTTTAAATCCAACACAAATTCTTATGTACTCACATACCCAATGCATCATGGAACACACCCATAGCTGTCTTGGGCAAGCAGGGAGTGACCAATGGTATTGGTTAAAATAGAAGGCAAGCACATATCACATGCCACCTGCCCTATTAGGAATGTTCATTAAAGACTCTTTGTTGGAGTAAGAAGGTCACCAACAAATAGCCAATCAGAACAAGTCAGTGCCAGGATGTGAATGGGCACAGACCCTATCAAGAGGGAGGCAGCAGAACCAGGGGTTGAAAGTCAGGCAGATCTGGGTCCAAATCCTAATTCTTCTTCGGTATGTGATGTTATGACTTGTTATCTAGATGTCCCCTCAAAGCTTCATGCATTCATGGGGGTTGCTTTTTGGAAGTGGCTGGAGTTAGGGTGTGTGAATGTGGATTAAAGGTGTGTGATAACTAAATTAGTCCTCTCATTGGTTTAGCGTAGTTCTGGATGTGGATAATGGGAAGGCCCACCTGGATGGTACCAACCAATAGGCTTGTAGGCTGAATGAAGTAAAAGGGAAGGGGAGGCTCACTGTTTGGCCGCCTCTTGCCTGCCCTGCCATGGACTGTTTCTCCTCTGCCTGCCACCTGCCTTGGAGCCAGCCGACTGTGGACTGAAACCTCTACAAGCTGTGAGCCAAAATAAACCCTTCCTCCCTTAATGTCTGGATGTCAAGGATTTTGTCCCAGCAATGAAAAACAAACTAAGATACATGATCTTGAGTAAAACTGATTTCTCAAAAATCTCAATTTCCTCTACTGTGAAATGACAATAATGGTGGTTCCTTCCTCAGAGGCCTCTGTGAGGTTAACATGAATTTATGAGTATAAATTCTTTTTTTCTTCTAATTTCATTTTCTTAGTGATTTTTTAATAAAATAAAATTTATCATGCAGTTTAAAGCAGAAAGTAGACTGTCAGTTTGTGGCAAGTGTATGTGTCAAGAATAACCTACACAGGCACCTCCTTCTGTGGGCACCTGAGAAGGGGACAGGGAGGCCAAGGTGCTTGGGGATGCTCAGAAATCACAGAGGGAGTGTGTCTTCCCCATGGTGCTGGGCCTCATGTGTGCTAGCCAAGTGCCTGGCCATTGAATAGCACCCCCATCCCCAGAGCAGGTTCTTTAATCTACCCTGGCAGCTGCTCACCTGCCTGTTCACAACAACTGTGGTGTGTCCCTGGGTATGTAAGGACATATCTCGGTTTAGAGTCTAGTAAGAATCCAAACTACCAGGAGTGATGGAAAGGGGAGCATCAGCTGGCAGAAGGAATTCTATGTCTTTCTACTCTGCCACATCTAAACCCTAGACTTACACTTGGATGATAATGTCAGGGACTTGGCATGTTGGCTGGGTTCCTGAAGGAGTCTCACATATCACAGTGAGATGAAAGACAACATGGCCTAGGGTCGGGGCATAAGCTGTCAGTTCACATGTCACCCTAATGTGGATCTGAATCCCAGTCCAGCCACCCACCACCTCGGTGAACTTCTGCAGGCCATTTTGCTTCTTAGAATCTCCACCTCTTACTGAGAGAGTATCAGCAAAGTTAAAATGCTCCTTTAAAGTCACACAGCCAAGCAAGCCAAGCAGTTTAATGTAACCTCAGGACCGCCTGACTCCAGGGCCCAAACTCTTCTTCCTACAATGGGCTGTCGATTCCTGATGTTCTATGAAAGCTATTTTTAAAAAATGCAAAACTGTATTATTAGTTAGGTGTAGTGTAGCTAGGTGTCAGGAGATGACAGCCATTGGAAAGATAGTTTGTTATCCAAGTCATCCAGGTCTTAAGATGTCAGAGCATCATAAAATACAGAAAATTTTAAAAAACTAAATGAATGCAATTATCATTGGTGGCCTTTCTGAGCCACATAGCTGCTCTTATACCCAGAGGATTTCCAGGGGAGCCTGAATAATTTACACTGATTTGTAATATAACCAAATAACTCTGAAGTACAATGAGATGGCTTTAACTGCCAAATAATCATCTTCAAAAACAACTACAAGCACAAAATAAATACACATACAGAAAAACCTCCATAGCTTTTCTATACATCAGTAAAAATCAATAATAAAATAAAATTAGAATGAAACTCTGATCACAATAAAAATGTAAATTATCTAGACATAAACTAATAAAAGCATTTATTCTATGTTATGTGAAATTATAACTCTTTGTTGAAGAATACAAGAGATTAATAAGTGAACATCATGTTTTTAATATTGGATACCTGCCAGTTTATCCAAATTAAATATATATTATGCAATATGTATTACAATGTTAGCAGGGTTTTTTAATTACATGATGAGATTCTAAAATTCATTCCAAAGAATTTACACTTGAAAATATTCAGAGATTTTTTTCAGAGAAAAGGTAAATAATAGAAGAAGAAATCTACTCAAGAAAGTATGTCTATCTGACACAAATATAAAGGTAGGTTTTTTAAGCATGGCATTTTAATCATACATTAAAAGGTATAGAATAGCTGGGCATTTAGTTCAGTGGTTAGAGTGCTTGCCTAGCAAGAACAAGGTCCTGAGTTTGATCCTTGGCACCAAAAAAAAAAGAAAAAAAAGGTAGAGGATAAATGAATTAACCTACCTGTACTTTATATACTATAATATATTGTTTAAATATTTATGTGAAGTAAACAAACACACATTTGTATTAAACTATATAGG
The DNA here is from genome assembly GCA_004026905.1 of Hystrix cristata. Taxonomy (NCBI): domain Eukaryota; kingdom Metazoa; phylum Chordata; class Mammalia; order Rodentia; family Hystricidae; genus Hystrix; species Hystrix cristata. The sequence continues at coordinate 43,167 of PVJO010002597.1, forward strand.
TACAGTTTCTGTTCTCTTGGGAGAAGGGAAGGCCTTTGGAAGTTTGAAATCAAGGTCAGAAACCACCAAGGAAAACATGGATTGATTTTATTACACAAACTTAAAATCTATACTACAAAAGATCAAAATTAGAGGACCAAAGTTGCATTGAAATGAGTAGTTGTAGCATCTATTTCTTTAACATTTAGAAATGGAAGCATACCAAATGATTTCAGTGGAAAAAAATGAACACGATATCTGTGCACATTCACAAAAGTAGGAATGTTTAATAAACATTTAAACTTAATATTGGCGAGAGAGATTGAAATAAGAGAGTAATGTAATAATTTTTTTGTTTCCTGCTGGCGGATTGTCAAAAATTTAAAGATTGCTAATGTCAAGAACTGGTTGTGAGGAAGCAAACAGGGTCACGTATTGTTTGTGAAAGCAAACTAGTCCCCTGTCTTCCTTTGTGGTGATACGCTCCAGAAGCCTTGTATACTTTGACCCAGCAATTCTGCATCAAGAAATTTATAGGAAAGAAATAGTAAGAGAAGAGCACCTGTCTGCAGAGGGAGTCCTCAAGTCTTTAAATTATTTTTTAAAATGGACAACAGCAAACAACCTAAATGTCCTGTGACAGGGAATTGATTAATTATTCCTTGTACTTACATGCAACTGAATTTTATGCAGCCATTAAAACTTACGGCCTGGGTGATGCACACATTCAAAGAAAGATCGCTGTGCTAGAATTATAATTAGAAAAAGAATATTGCAAAAGGGTATGTGCAACATAATCCTACTTTAGTAAGCAATAAGGTAATCCCATTTTTGGAAGAAAGATCTAAAATACTAGAATCCAAATTGTTAATAATCGTTACTTCTAGGTGGTGAATTAAATGTGACCTGTATCCCTGCTGTACAATTTATCTCTATTTTGAAATGACTGCAGAGGACTCGTATTTTTTATAATCACAAAAATGCCACAAGTCTATTAAGAGTAATTTCTCAGCTTTTTCCCCCTCCGCGTGGCCCTGAAATGATTGGCAGTGGGAGAAGGATGCGGAGGATAAACTTGGGTAAAAGGCATCTTGATTTTCTGTCCTTAATTCTGCTGCAAATAAGGAGAGAAATTCCTCCCCAGAACATTCATTGCTCTGACCTTCACCGTTAAATGAAATTAGAAGGCCACTTGAAAAAAGAATGTTTTCCTTCCAAGTTTGCTATAAATATTTAAAGTGGAAAATATGGATTATGTCAAATCCATGGTTGAGAACGCCAACACAGAAAGCCTAGCTTCTGCACAGGCATAAGCATGGGAAGGAGGGTAGTGGAGGGGCAGGTGGCCATCGGAAGGCTCAACTGACTTGGGGTTCACTTGGACAGATCCATAGTGCTGATATTGTTGCAGAGGTGACAAGGACTGCTGGACAGCCTGCACCTTATTATGTTCCACCATCAGGAGTCTAACTGCAGGCTAATGAGGGTCTGTAGGATTTATTATGTTTGGAATGCACCCAGGAAAAGGACATCTCCGCTGGCCACAGTTATGTTCTGGGGCCTGTAAAGAAGGTGATTCCTGCTCGCTAAGTGGCATTTGCTGCCCTCACCAAGCCAATCTGGGTGGCCTTCAGTCAAGCAGACATGTTAGCATATCCGTGAAATCACGTGGGCACAGAGATGTTAAATGGCTCCTCCTCCATATCAACCAACACAGTCATGACTGTAGATTAAGCCCCTACCTAAACATCCAGCTCAGCCAGGTCTCTGGGGCCTTAGTATCTGCCCAGTGGAGAATTCAGATGCTGGATATTGGGAGCAGAACCAGAAAGAACAGCAACATTGAATCACATCATTTATCCATTCATTCATCCAGTGTTTCCTACACACAGACAGCAAGCCAAGCGTTAAAACTTCAGAGATGACTGAGAAATGATCCCTGTTTTCAAAGAGTGCGCTGTCTGACGAAGGAGATAAACACGCGAGCCATTATAATACTGTGTGCTCAGTGGGTAAACAAAATATGGGTGAAACATCATAAACACACAGGGGAAGAGGCTAAATGTGTTTAGGGGGAAAAGAAGTAGGAAATGGCTTCCTAGTAGAAAGGATCTTGATCTGACCTTTCAACATGAATAAAGTTCACTCTGTTGAAAATTCCACTGGGGACCAGTGACAAGGATGTTCAGAGAATGAGAAGCACATATAACAATTTGAGATACTTCCACCCCCATTATGTGTTAAAATACACCAGGAGCCCAGTGGATATTTGTCGAATGAATGAAGGTACAATTGAAGAAAGGACAGACGTGGGCGGGAAAGAGGCTACTGAAGCGTAGAGTACAATGGGGGGGGGTGCGGATTTGAGGCTTGAAAAGAAGCTTGGAGTCAAGTTTTGAAGCAATTTGAACATTTTCCAAATTGAATTGGACTTACTCTTGTTTCGCAGCTTTGTCGATTCTCATTTTAAGCAAAGTTATAGCTTGTTTTATGGCTTGGGTGTTAAATATTCCCCCAAAGATCCTATGTTGAAGGCTTGGTCCCCAGTGCTGTAGTGTCCAGAGGTGGAGTCTTCCGGAGGTGACTGGATCATGTACATCTGCCCTCATGAGTGGGTTAACCCATTGATGTATTCATAACATATTCATAATAACCCATTCATAATGGATTCGTAACTTAAAGTCTCATGTGCTGTTGCAAGTGGTGGGAACTTTGGAAGGTGGGGCATAGTTGAGGAATGTGGGTCACTGATAGGGCCATGCCCTTAAAGGGTATACTTTATCACTGGCCTCTCTCTGTCTCTCTTCCTCTCTCTCTCTCTCTCTCTCACTCTCTCTCTCTCTCCCCTTCCTTCCCTCCCTACCTCCTTCCCTCTGTTTCTAAATATAATGGTGAAGGTGGGACATCGTCAGGTAAGATCAGGCCCTTTCTTAGAGCACAAGCAGACATCCCAAAGAACCTGGGAGCAAGGGATGAAATTTAACCCCCGAGTCCATAAAAAATTTATAGAATTGCAAAGTACCAAGCAGAAATATAAAAGAGTTCTCTGTGCTCTGGAAAATTATTGAAGTCATAAAGATCCTGGCTCTTGCAGATGAGGCAGTTGGTGAGTGGGGCAGAGCAAATCAATAATGTCATACTTCTCTCCTGGATCAAAATACTCAAGGAAATAGCTGCAAAGTAAGAGAGGGACAAGGTCCATCTGCGTCCATCACTGCATTGTAATGCTACAGCGTAGCACAGCCTAAGAGTCTGGCCTGGAATTTTAAAAGCCAGGAAGGCATTTAATCAAAATATGCAGCCATTGTAGATTCTAAAGGATAATTACTCAGCACTCTGGGAGAGGAGAATCCTGGAGACAAGACCTAACAGGGGTTGTGCACATTTAGATGAATGTTGGTGTCATAACTCCAAAGAATTCTCAGGCAAGACAGGGCCAAGGATAATTACCATTTGGATGCATCTCAAGGTGATGACCACAAAAGATTATATGTGTCTTGCTTACTGTGGTGTGCTCTGCTTTAGCACAGTGCCAGGCACATCTATCCACCTATCCATTCATCACCTCATGCATCTGATGAAGATCTATTAAACGCACATTGTATGACAAACGCATCCCTGCTCTCGTGGAGTTTACACTGTAGTGGGGAAGAGAGATAATAAGAAAATGAATTGGATTGTATCAGATAGTGGTAATTACTAAGGCAATAAAGTGGATTGATGAGTGGGGGGTGTAGGATGCCTTAGCACCCTCAGGGCCTTTCTGAGGCCAGGAAGGCAGAAGGATTCAGTGCTCCAGCAAGAGCACTGTAGGCGGACGAAATGGGAAGAGCAAAGGCGGCCCTGAGGTGAGAGCAAATGTGTATGTTGGAGGAAGTGCAAGAAGGCCAGTGCTGGGAAGGGGGAGGGGTGATGGGAGCAGAGGGCAGGGCAGTTGCTGCACAGATGCAGAGCCTCCTAGGCTCTGGTAAAGCATAACTGGTGCTCCTGAGTGTTTGTTTAATGACTAACCAACCAGCGAAAGTAACTGAACATGGCAATTTCCTTTGCCTGGATGTCTCAGATATTTATGGTTGTGTTGAGATTAGAATTTGAGTTGCAACCTTGGGTGTTATGTAAAATCACAGAACTCCCTAGGACACTGGGAATGGTAGGAATTAGTCTTCAGTGTGATACACATAAATTATGTTTTCTGAACCTCATATTCTTACATCAGCTTCACACATGGCTGACCTTACTACATCTCTGTACATTACTGTTATTATCCTTTTAAAAATATTTTTAATGAACAAGTAAAACTTATATATATTTATGATATATACCGTGATGTTTTGGTAAAGTATACATTGTAGGATGACAAATAAACTAATATATGCATTACTGCACAGATTTATCATTTTGTGGTGGGAATTCTTAAATCTACTCTCTTAGTAATTTTCAAGTATATAATATACGTATTGTTATTAACCGCAATTACCATGGCATGCTCTTTTTAATGGATGAGGAAACTGAAGCTCAGAGTTTGAGTCATTGACCGAAGTGATGACCAGTTGCTGTGGTTTGGACAAAGTGTCACCCAAAGGCCTATGTGTTAAAGGTCTGGTCACCTAACTGGTGCTGTTGGGAGGTGGGGGGACATTATAGCTTGTATCTAGATGTCCCTCCAAAGCCTCATGTGCTTGTAGGTGGGGCTTTTGAGAGGTGACTGGATCATGGTGTGTGATACTGGATTAGTCCACTGATGGGTTTATAGCTGGGTGTGATGTTGGTGGGAAGAGGTGGGTCACGATGGGCATGGCCCGGAACAGTATATATCCCTCCTTCTCCCTTCATCCTGCCCTGTTTCCTGCTGGCCAGGCCATGAGCTGTTTCTCCTCTGCACTGCCCCTCTGCTATGCCATCCTGCCTCGGAGGCAGCCAACTATGGACCAAAAGGTCTATGAACTGTGAGCCAAAATAAACCTCTCCTGGGGTTGGGGATTTAGCTCAGTGGTAGAGCACTTGCTTAGCAAGCACAAGGCCTGCGTTTGATCCCCAGCACCAAAAATAAATAAACAAATGAACAAACAAATAAATAAAATGAACCCCTCCTCCTTTAACTTGTGGGTGTTGAGTATTTTGCCCCAAAAACAAGAAAGTAACTAAGACAAGCAGCCTTCAAGAAGTAGGGTTAGACCCCTGGGGGCATGCCCTTGAAGGGGACGGTAGGACTCCAGGCTCTTCTCCTTACTGTTTTTGTTTCCAGGCCATGAGATGGGCAGTTTGCTCTAAAACTGACTCCCTGATCTTGCCATGCACTATGTGCCATCAGAGGACCAAAACAATGGGTCTGCCTGATCTTGAACGGGAACCTCCAAAACTCTGAGCATAATTGAAACTTTTCTCTTTATAAATTGATTATATCAGGGATTTCATTATGGTGATGGATAGTGGACTAACACATCACCAGACAAGGATCCATGGATTGGTGATACCCTGATAAACAATTCTTGACTTGTTCATTACTGCATCCTTAGCTCTTAACACAGCACCTGGTGAATAGCAACCTCTCAATACATCTAGTTGAAAATAAATCTGTATTTTAACAGAAATGAAATTATATCATACAGCTTGCTTCTCAATCTAGCTTTTCTCACTGTGAACATTTTTCATAGTCTTTTGGCTTTTTTGGGGTGGTGCCGAGGGTCGAACCCAGGGCCTTGTGCTTGCTAGCCAAGTGCTCTACCACTTGAGCTAAATCCCCAGCCCCCATTTTTCACAGTCAGTAAGAGTCTAAACTGTCATTTTTAATGATGACATTAAAACAGTTACACCTTCATTTATTTTACCAATCCCATTATTGGATATTTAGATTTTTTCCATTTTTTTCACTTTTGCAAACACTTCTACTGATAAAAGCCTTTGATCTGACAGCTTTGTGTATTTATCTTCTTATGTTCTTGAGATAAACCCTATCTAGTAGAAATCCTGGGAAAAAAATGAACACACTTTTTAGAAGTTTTGGAGATACAAACCCGAACTGCCCTTTGAGGAGACTGGGCCCATTTCAGTCTGCCCCATTTGCAGCAGTTCCCTAGAGGGACGTAAATAAACTTCTGTGTGTTCAGAGCACAGGATCCAAAAGCTTGGTGTGTGAGTAGAGAGAGAAGGAAAAAGATCCCATTCAGGCTGGGAGAGAGGCTGCTCTGGGGAGCCCCAACAGCAATCTTCAAAGATTTGGAAAGCTGAGAGCACAGCTGAAATCCAACTTCATAAAAAGCAGTGAGTGTCAAGTTTAACTATCAGAGGCTCAGAAAACAGTCTGGGAGAGCTGAGCCAAGGACGCGTCCGTGCAGAAGAAAAATCCTGGCGGAGCCCATCAGCTGGAAGGATTTGTCTTGCAAATCATAGTGGTGAACCGACCTTTGTAGGTTTTTATTTTTTCCTTTTGTTTCTCTGGGAAGCAAACTGATTTTATAGAATGAGGGTGGTCTTTGGAGGTGTACCTACCTGGGCTTGAGTTCAGACTTTATTTGCTAACTCTGTGACCTTGGGTGGTCGCCAAACATTTCTGAGCCTCAGTTTTCACATCTGTTAATTGGGGTTAAAAACTCCTGCCCCATGGCATGCTTAGAGAATTAGATATGATCATTTCCATGTGTGTAACCCAGATGTTAAGAATATGAGAACCCATCAGGTAAGTTCCTTCTCTGCCATATAGCGTCCCAGGTACCGAACACTGAGGAGAGAGAAAAAGTGATTGTGGCTCCATCTTCATGGCACTCATGGTCTAACAGGGCAGAAAGGTACTAAACAAACAACCCCACAAACATATATGCAATCAGAAACCATGAATGTAATAAATAGGGCGTTTCTATTATCTGGATGTGGTTTGTCCTCCATAGTTTCACGTGTTGCAAGCTTGGTCCTCAAGTGTGATGGTGAGAACTTTAAGAGGTAGGGCTTGGTGAGAGACCTATAGGCCATTGGAGACTCAGGATTGTGGGTTCCCAACCTCTTTGGCGTCCTGTTTCAAGACGTGATCTGTTCCCCAGCATGTGCTCCCTCCATTACATCTGCCATGAAGTGACACAGTGAAGGGGGCCCTTGCCAGAGCCTACACCATGCTGTTTTGTTTCAGCATCCAAAACTGTGAGCTGAATAAACCTCTTTTCTTTATAGGTTTAGCTTGCCTCAGGTATTTTGTTACAGTAATGAAAATGGACTAATAGAGGAGTATCAGAAAGAACTTCCTTGAGTGAAAGATGGGGGAGTCTAGGAAAACTTTTTGAGGAAGTGACATTCTAGATGATAGCTGATGGTGAACAGGAGCATACAAACAAATGTGGTGGAGGAAAAAAATTTGAGGCAGAGAGAACGCACGGACATATGCGCAGAAGTAGCAGAGAACATGACATATTTGAGGAATTGAAGGAAAGTCTTAGCAGCATGTCCATCTTATCCTAAGTATGGGGTAGGCACTTTGCATTAACTCCCCACATGAGACTAGAGACCAAGATGTGTACCTTAACAAGATTTTATGGATGGTTTGGGACTAGTCTGAGCAGAGGTCACGCAGAATAACTCATCATGACTAACAGGCCCAAGTGTGTCCTCAGATTCCCTGAACTGCTACACTTCCTATGCCTCTCTCAGCCAGCCTCTCTGAGGCTGGGTCTGAGTTTCTTCTTCCTCTTACCAGAGGTAATTCAAGCATCTACACTGGGGAGCCCAAGCCTAGTGATTACTCATTGAGGGAGAGGAGAGAATTTCCCATTACTCCCATTCCAGGTCTGTTTTCAGAGTCTGCATGTCTTGCCCAGGACTGACTCCCCTCTAGGAGATTGTACCAGGTGAACCTCCCTTCCCTTCAGAGGAAACCCTGTCTCTACCCACAGAGATGTTATTTGTTTCTACCACACAGGCATAACCAGCCACCCCCTGTGTTTTGAGTTATATCCTGTCAAATGCACTTATAAAGGAAGCATGAAACTCTCAGTTTAAGTGAGGCTGTGCCTCTCATAATTTTAATTTTAGCCTGTTCTTATCACAAGTTCAAGGATCTTAGAGCCTGGTCTCATTAGGGATCAACTTATATGGCACATAGTACTGGTGGTGCCTCTAATATTCATATCCTCTTTTCCTATAGCAATGGAACCTCTGATGTCTAACCAAGTCCATGCTACCAGGATTACAGACTACATTTCCCAGCCTTCCTTGCAGCCAGGCATAGACACGTGACTAAGCTCTGGCTGGTGTGAAATGTATAGCTATGCCATCTATAACTTTACATCCTTAAAAGAAAGGGCATTCTTTTTCTCTATTCTTTTCATGGCTGGCTAGAACACAGAAAAGCACTACCTTGGACACAAGCAATACCTAAAGAGACCAGAGCATCATGAGAGGAGAAACCTGGGTCGTCTGGCATCATGGAACTTCCACCCCAATCCTGAATTGCCTATTCCTAGACTGTTAAATGAGTGAGACCTAAAATTCATCTAACTTGTTTGGAAGTCTCTGCTTTAGCAACCAACTTGTATCCTTATAACTCAAACTGTTTATCACTGCATAAAATACATGGCACATAGTAGGTACTCGCTATATTGTAGCCATCCTTCAGTTTTGCAGTTTTCTAGCTGACAATGGGAATGAAATTGCAGACATTAAGGAGTGTTCTTGCTGGGATAACCTTTAAGGGGAGTGCCTTAATGGAGATGGAGCAATATTAAATTAAGATAGATCTTTACAGAAAAAAATGCAAAAGTCAGTAATATATTTGGTAAATGTGTGCAGATGCATGAGACATATTTTATGATCTAATGGGAACCGAAATGTGAATTTCAGCTCCAGCGAAAAGAAAACATTGATTCTCTTGAAGGGGACTGGGACTGGAAGACAGGAAATTGTGGACTTTCTGAGACTTCTTAACTTGAAGGTGGCCAACAGCCTCCTTTGTGCTGTATCTGATGTCATAGCCCAAAGCATGCCCTATTTTCCCTTGCAGTTCCAAGCCATGAAGCTACATTTTTGTTGACATTGACTGCTGTTTAACAGTACAGGCGATGAGCTTGGTGAGAGTTTAGGTTTTCCTTACAGGCACGTTGCCCCTCAGGGAAGGAAAGAGGGAGGGACATAGGAAGGGGTTTGGGATTCCCATCGTTCCTCCAAGCAGCCAAGCACACGATAGTGTAGAGCCTTCAAATCAACTGAGCAATCACCCCCAGACCACACCTTCCGTTCTTGAGGCCTTCGTGTGTAGGAAGAACCCAAGACCCCCAGGGGAGCCCTTGTATCCAGGAAAACCTTCTCAGCCCTCACCCAGAATCCCCCCTCAGTATGTAGGTGCATGAGTTTTTCACTCAGAAGGCCTCAGTTTAAATCTGGACTCAACAAATTTCCTCCCCAATCTGTGAATACAGACAAGTAAATTCAGTTATTTTGAAGCCCAGTTTCTCTGCTTGTGATAGAGGATTAATAATATCACCATTGTAAGTGCTTGCTATTAATTCCCATCTCAGTTTGGAGGAATGAAATCTTAAGACAAACTGACCAGCTCATTGAAAATAAATACACAAGCTTGGTAGAGGATGTGCAGTTCATGCACACAGCAAAATTCCTCATTGATCTGCTCTATACGAAATCAAGCAGGAAAGGGGCACTGGATTTAGCAGAGACAATGCTTTCCAGCTCTGGTGCTATCACTAACTTAATATTTGATGTTAACTGTGTCCTTTCCAGCCTCTGCTGGTCCAGCAAAGGCGAGCTTCAGTGCCATGCCTTGGCCATGGTGCCAGAGTGAGTCAGCAAAGGGCAAAGTGGGACCAGAATCCTCACGGGGGGCTTTTTTTTTCAGTGCTTTTAACAACATCCTGCAAACACCAGCTTAGCGCTCTCTCCGCGTTGTGTATGGCAAAAGGGGCTGCAGATACAGCCATGAAGAAAAAAGTACCCAGCCCTCTAAGAGCTTGCAATTTCCTTGCTAAGACCGACACAGACAAGGTCGTTTAGTAATGCCCCATAATTTTACCCTGTTCATCATCATTCCACTTCGATGAGAAGCCCTGTGAACCCAGCATGGGTGTGTGGATCCCAGTGCTGCAAGCCCACACCTGCCTCTCTCCTGCACCCTACAGGTCTGTTCTCTCTCCAGCTCGGGGCCTTTCCACATGCTGCCTTCATCACATGGGACTCCTCGTGCTCATCTGTTAGACTGGCTCATTCCTACCCATCTTCTGAGACTTGGTTCTGACGTCCTTACCTCCAGGAAGACGTCTTGATTTCCCAAAGTTGGTTAGGGGCTGCTTTTTTGTGCTCTCAGAGCCCCAGAGTTCCTAGTGCAACTCTTAGTAAGAAGTGTTATGATTTCCTGGTTCCCTGTCTCCTACTCTATGTTGAAAATGCTGGGAAAGCAGGGTTGCTCAGTGCCTGGGATACTGTTAGAATTCATTAAAGTTGTGTTTTTTTTTTGAGTGGAGAATTGGCTTTGAAGAACGGGCAGGTATAGAACAGGGAGGTAAGAAATGGAGAGTCCTCCCAGTCATGGGATGTCCACCTGTTCAAGTGTGTATGCAGGAGTTGGGAGAGTGGGGGACACAGGGTAAGCAGAGTGGGAGCTGAAGCCATCTTTGACTGAGCAGACCCGCTGGTCCCCGTTTGACCTTAGTCCTTAAGAGACTTAAGATTCTCCATGAGGAGGCTGAGATGCACCATGTAGAAACCCCTGCCGCTGCCAAGGCCCCCTCAAGCATCTCCCTAGAAGTCTGCCGGGTCTCCACCTTCCAGACTTTTGTCTCCAGACATTCTTGGGGCTTCATGTTTTAGGATGGGAGTGAGTGAACTTTACTGTGTAGGGAAGATGGTAAATGGTTTCCATTTTGTAAGCGGTGCAATTTCTGTAGTATATGAAATTCTGTTGAATGTGAAAGCAGCTATAGACAGTGTATAGACAAATGAATGCAGTTGTGTAGCAATAAAACTTTATTTACAAAAACAGATAGTAAACTCTTTCCCACTATACCTGAGTTTGTAGTGATGAGGTGATTCAGAATTGAGCTTCTAGAAAGCTTCTAGATCAGTTTCAGCTGGTCGCCAGAAAGCCCAAATCTGTGATTAGAAGATGGGAATTTTTAGCCCCACTCATTGACTTCCTGGGATGGGAAGGGGACTGTGTATTAGTCAGGGTTCTTGTTGTTGGGACAAAATACCTGATATATACAACTTATAAAAGGTTTGTTTTAGTTCACTGCCTCAGAGGTTTCAGTCCATGGTCGGCTGGCTCCAAAGCAGAAACATCATGGCAGAAGAGAGCTGATTCATCTCACGGTAGCTGGGAAGGTTGAGGGGGGGAGGGAGAGAGAGAGAGAGAGAGAGAGAGAGAGAGAGAGAGAGAGGAAGGAAGGAAACATCTCCAAGTCTTCCCTCTAGCAACCTACTCCCTCTCAACAGGCCCCACCTCCTAGCAGCCCATTCCGCTATGAACTCCTCAATAGCTTAATCCGCTGATAAGTGTAGCACCCCCATGACCTAATCATCTTCCAAAAGTCCCACCTCTCAACACATGAGCATTCTGGGAAACATTTTTATCTAAACCATACATATTGAATATTGAGTTATCAAAAACTCTTGAACAATGCTTTTCAGGGAGCTTCTGGGGTGGTAGACACATTAGTATGCTAGGAAGATGGCACACTAGAGAGGGCACGCCTGGAGAGGGAACACCTGGAGAAGACACACCTGGAGAGGGCACACCTAAAGAGGACACACCTGGAGAGGGCACACCTAGAGAGGGCACACCTGGAGAGGGCACACCTGGAGAGGAACACCTGGAGAGGGCACACCTAGAGAGGGCACACCTAGAGAGGGCACACCTGGAGAGGGAACACCTGGAGAGGGCACACCTGGAGAGGGCACACCTGGAGAAGACATGGGAGGTCTGCTCAACCCCAACATCCCATCCCTTGCCCTGTGAATCTCTTGCATGGGTTGCTCCTGGGGTAAACCCTTTGTAATCAATCAATGCATGTAAATACAAAGCTTTTCGGAGTTCTGTGACTCACTCTAATGAATTATTTAACCTGATGGGGGTTTTGGGAGCACCTGGGTTTGCAGTTGTCTAAGCAAAAGTGTGGGTAACTTGAGAACTCCATTTGTGGCTCGTGTCTGAAGTAGGGGAAGTCTCAGTCTTGTGGAACCAAACCTTTGTGCTGTGAGGTCTGCATTAATTCTGGTTAGTTAATTTCAGAATTGAATTGAATCATTGGACACCCGATTGAATTGAATTGTTGGACACCAAAAAATATACACATTTGGTGTCACTGTAGGCCAGAAAATACTGACCTGTGATTTATGAGACTGCCAGTACTGAGAATGGGAGGTCCTTCCTGGAGCCTCCAAATGCAGAGCAGCTGGGAGCTTCTAGTCTATTCATTTTCAGCAATTACTGAGCACCTATTATTTTCCAGGCACTGTGAAAACTGCCAGAAGTACAGCTGTAATCAAGACTGATACTACTCCTGCCCCTACAGAGGGCAAACTCTGGCAGGCAAGGCCCGCAATAAGCAAAGAAGCAAGTAACATCCCATATCATGATGAATTTCAGGAAGGGAATTTGCAGGGATGGGGCAGCACACATCTGTGTGTATGAGGGTGGGGTGAGATGCTGCTTTAGACCTCCATGGGTGAGAAAGATGGTCTGTGGAACTGATATCAAGCAGAGCCTGGACTAACAAGAAGGAGCCACTTACAGGAGGAGCAGGAGGCAGAGAGTTCTTGGAAGATGGAAACCCATGTGCAAAATCACCAAAGTCGGGAAAAACCTGGCAAGTTCTAGGAGCTGAAAGGAGATCATTGTGGGTACAGTAGGTTGTGGAGAGGTCTGTGTTTGGCTGAACAAGTAGTAGCTATAGCTAGTATATTTTCCTTTGGGCTGCAGGAGAAAGTAATGATTGCAATGTTCACCAGACATTGTACCATTTTAAGTGCTTTACCTTAAGTGCATGACTTCTTTAAAGCTCAATGGAAACTTTATAGACTTTCTACTCCTATTTTGCAGTTTAGGAAAGTAGGCACAGAGAAATTTAATTAACTTGTCTAAAACAGAAAGTAGCTGATGTGGGATTTGAATGCAGAAAATATGGGTGACTGTGCTCTCAGCTGCCAAGTCACTCATCAGCTTCTTCTCTTTTTTTTTTTGACTGTGTGAGTACTGGCCTCATCTTGGAGTAGCTCACATTTCCCAGCCCTCTGAAGCTGGGATGAATGAAGTCACTGTAAACAGAGGCAATGCCTGCTTTGCTGGATGGAAGCCCATCTGCATAATCCTTCAGGCTGCGTTTGCTCCGGGTCCCTCCCGGTAGCCATTTCTCATCAGCTCCTGTTGGAGACACCTTGACAGCATTGACACATAAGTCAGGAATGATGTCAGCTGGGGCTCCTTGATGCTGGAAATCATCATAACAAGAGCATCCAATAACATCCTACATTAGCAAATACTGTCTATACCCACAGAAGCACTCTCCATGTATTAACTCATTTATCCATCACAGCAAACTTAAGAAGTAGTCACTATTAGTATGTCCATCTTCTGGTGCAGATAGATGAAGCGACTTGCCCGAGGGTCAGTGAGAAGAAAGATCTGGACCCAGGTCACCTGGCCTGGAGCTGGCAGTTGCCTCCACTGGGGAGTGCTGCATTTCCATCATCATTCCTGAGCAGAAGCCACACTGTGTGCTACATCAAAATGAGTCAGATGCTCCCTGCATGTGCCCCACTTTGTCCATGCTAGGGTCTCAATAGGATTTGCGTGTCCTCCAAAGGTCCAAGTCCTAGAAACCTGATCTTCGATGTAAAGGTACTGAGAAGTGGTGGGTATATAGAGGTGGGGACTAATGGAAGATAATTGGGACTCGAAAGCGCTACCCTCGGAAGGGATTAGTATTAGTTCTCTCAGGACTAGGTTAGTTCTCTTGAGAATGGGTTGTTATAGCGAGGCCACCACATTTCTTGGCCCTTATTAGACATGGCCATTTCCCTTTCTGCTTCTATACCATACTGTGATGCAGCCGGAAGACCCTCACCAGAGACCAAACGGATGAGGCTACCTGATGTTAGACTTTCAGCCTATGAAACTGTAAGCCAAATAAATCTCTTTTCTTTATACATTACCCCCAATCAGGTATTCTGTTAATGCAATACAAAATGCACTAAGACCGTGCCTGAGCCCTCAAAGCTGTATTGTCAGGGCCCCTTTGTTCGCAAAGATACCTCTCAGCATCCTCTCTTTAGAGTTAGACCCCAGCCACGAGGCCCCTATTTCTTTCTTCCACTCCCTACTCTCACTAGTCAGCTCCCACAATGAATCAGCAGGACACTGCCGACCTCTCAATCCATCAGTCCTTCAAAGTAGCCTCGATTCCCCTTTTCTCACTGGAACCACTGTTGCATCAAACAAAAACTCCTAAAGCAGCTCCCACTTGGCTTATCATTTTCTCAGTGTCCCTTTGCTTTGCAGAGAGGCTGGAGCCCATCGGAGAGAACATTTGTTTACCCAAGTCTCTGAGAAGCTCTGCATTCAGTCAGTCTGCTTTTAAATTTTTTTTTCCAATGGGCATTGTTCAATTGAGAACATCAGGGATTGACTTTTGAAACCAAAATTATATCCTGAGACTAATACCGATTTTATGCTGTAAAAGATTTCTAAGGACAGCCATGGTAAGCATTTCACTTTCTCACAGGGAAAGTGGGGGGCAGGTTTTCATCTTGGGGATCAATCCCTACAGGGCGAAGCCTTTGAAATCTGGAAGTGGAGCAGCTGTAGGGAGGCAGGAGATGGTAGTCTGGGTGCTTTCTATAAATGCTACCTGCGGTCCAAGCAGACTCTGACTCATGACGACCCTAATCATAATAAGCACAGTTTAAAGCCTGAAGTGAGGACTTGGCAGGATGCACTTGGCAGGACCTGAGATCTTGGGTGCTGGGGCCCAGGTTTCAAGGCCCCTGCTGGTGGGAATGAAGATGGGGTAGAGGACTCTTGGCAGGGGCCAGAATCTCCATGACTGAGTTTACTCCCTGCTGCTCACTCACATTTCCTGTGCATGTGTGTCCCTTCCTCTCACATTATTATGCCACAATCAATTTCATCACTTGCTTTTTGCCCAAACCTTTGCCAAGAAGAAACTTCTTTAGAATCTTCGGGTGAAAAATTAGGCTCAGTTGTTAGTCTGAAGGCTGGCAAATTTCACTGTCTCCCCACAGACAATACATCAAACACAGCAATAAATGGACTTCCAGTGCAGACATAATGAATTGTCCATGCACTGAGGACTTGGAGCCCAGCTCGCAGCTCAAATTGAGTTTTACACACATTTTTCTATAGCATATTTGGAGCATTTTCTTACAGGCCTCAGTAGAGACTCCCCAAAGAGCTGTGTCTTGGACATCAAAGTCCCCATGTACTTATCCTAGGACTCAGCAATTATGCTCCTGAGAATCTACCCAGAGATCTGAGAACTAGTGTTCACACCAAGCCCTGTACATGATTTTCATAACAGCATTATGCATAAGCCCCAGACTGGAAGCAATACAAAGAGCCATTAACTTGTAAGTGGATGAAAAAATGTGGTACATCCATACGATGGGGTATTACTATGGAGTTAAAAAAGGAGCTGTTGACCATGCAGGCAATATCATGAAAGAGCTTAAAAAAGTACAATGAAACATTATGGAGAAAGTCAGAACAGAATACACAATGCATAATTCCATTCATATGAAATGTCTAGAAAAAGCAAAATGAGGGAGTCAGGAAGCTGATTGGAGGTCCCTTGGGGCTAGAGGTAGGAGGAGGGATTGATGGCAAATGGCAGGAGGCAATTTGGGTTTGGCAGAAGAGTTTTTCAACTTGATAGTGGTGATGGTTGCACAACTGTGGAAATTTACTGAAACAGAACTGAACAGTGCATTCAATATATTTACCATCAATATATTTTATGATACATAAATTATACCTAAATAAGGAGATATTGCTACCAAGTTTTGGGGTGCTGGAGTCTCCTTCGGGAGGTGGTTGCTAGGTTCTTTCCATCTTGAATGAAGAATTGAATGAACCAAGAAAATGATGGTCAGTGTGGCTCTCCAGCAAGCTTTGCCACGTCCTACCTTCTTATCTCAATATGACAACCAAAAATGATCTTCTTACTTCCTTCCTTCCTTCTTTCCTCCCTCCCACCTCGCTTACTCTTTTCTTCCTTCCTCTTCTTCTTCCTCTTCCTGTTTCCCCCTTTGGTCACGTGGCTGACTACAAGCTGTCATTTGCCTCTACCACCGAGATCTCAAGAGAGTACTATGCTACATATCACTGGCCTGGGGAAAAGATCAGAATTCAAAGTTTGAAGTACAGTTTCTACTGACTGTGAATTGCTCCGACACCATTGTAAAGGTGAAAAACCATTAAGCCAGGGGCTGCCGGTATACTCCTTTGTATCTTTTGCATTTCCATGCATATACATGCATTTGAAATAGAGTGTTGGCCTCTCAGTTCAATTCAATAGTTGTATTGACTACTAGTCATGATACCAGTAAAATAGACAGTGAAGCTTATGGTGACAATACATGTGAGTTGAGTGTCTTGGGCCCACCTGGTAGGCAACGAGGAGTCACAGCAGCTGTGCAGATAAGGGGTTTTGCAGTGAATTTTGCCGTGCTAGTTGGTTGCCTCTGGTACTTGGTATCATCTCTCTCTCTTTCAACCTTTTTCACATTTATGTCTCCATTTCATTCTCATAAGAATCCTTGTGGGATGGTTCCTCTCTGCAGGAATGAGTGCTGCTCATCAGAGTAAATGTCTGGGACTCTCTGTGTCCAAACGGGCATGTGGAGACCAAGAGCACTTGACCATGAGTGATTCATTCCAGCCCTGGGCTCCAGGCTCAGTCCTGCCTTTTACATCCTGGACCAGACCCATCGAGTCTTTTCCTCCCTGTTTTGACTTTCAGTTTCTCACTCTGTAGAAGAAGAAACGACAGTACTACCTCTATCCCCGGGGTTACTATGGTGAGAATGCAAGGAAGTAACACGTATAAATCATTCAGTGTAGTTCATAGCAGAGATTGAGGACTTGACAAATCTTAGCACTTTCAGGCCATGGCAGGTAAGAAAACCTTCAGAAGCAATGAAACCCCTATTGCAGGCACCCCAGCGTGTGCTAGAGAGCTTTATCCTGGAAGACTCTGCAGTTTTGTTTGAGAGCATTGACACCCACCTAAAAACAGAACAAAACATAAAGCATACAAGCCGTGCTATCTTCACCAACACACAACGCTGTGTACCATAGTGGGGGGTGAAATTCTCTGAGAAGGAACAAGGGCAACAGCTAATCACAAAGTGACAGTGTTTTCCTCTTTCCTATTTTCTTCAGTATTTTTGACATGTCAAGGAGAATGGCTTGGGGCTGATACACCTTTCAAATCCTTCAAACATTTTCCAGTCACCTTTTGTAACGAAGGGAGAGGCGCTCATTTTAATAGTTCCTTTTAATTTATGGCACTCTGATAACATTATTTATTGATGGTTTTCCTATAATGATGTTGAATAAAAGTTTCCCTTAAAATATACTTCCATAAATAAAAATGGAAGATGATTAAGTCAGTTCTGGAGCTGGTGAAATCAAGAGTTGACCATTCTAGTAGGCTCTGGAAGGATGAGCCCTGGCAATGCAGAGGGTGGACTGGTCAGAGGGGACAGGATTTCTCTTGTACCTGATGTGGGCTCTCATAAAGGGTCACACAGATTCAAGAGAAAGAGACCTCTGGACTAGCAAGAAGCCAGAGTGAACACGAACCAGCAGGCTGCTTCTGACTCCTTGGGACAGTGCTTTTCACATGTGTTTCCGGGTCAGAGTTCAAATGGCACTTTTCTTGACCTCGTGGTAGGTCTAATCCCCCACCCCTTGCTCTTAGACCTCACTTTGCCTTTTTTGCTCGGAACACTCATCACAGCTTGCAACGATTAATCTGTTTGTGTGATGACTGGATTATTATCCGATCCTGCCCATGACTCCCCATTATGCTATAAGCCTTTGCATTATGCTATAAGCTTGTTATTGGGATATTCTTGATGTCTAGTACAGTGTTTGGGACAAGATACTGACTCAACTATTTGTCTGGTCACTCAACCAATTGATGAATCAGTCAATTCATTAATTCACTCACTGATGGTTGTGCTTTCTGCTGAGGTTGTCCGCATGGTGATGGGGAAGAGCAAGCTGGCCTCCCCGGGCTCCGAGGGGTCAGTTGAAAACTCCCAACTGCAAGTATGAAATGCCTGAGGCTTTTTCTTTATTCCAGACGTGCGTAAGCAAGTAGTATTCTGTGTTATCATAGATCTGTTTGTTTTAATCTGTCATATTTTCTACTACTCATCCATGAAATAATTTAAGCTCCCCCCACCAAAAAATATCTCCTGGTAAATTGACTTTCCATGAAGGTGCACCCTCCTTATTTTGTGATTTCAGTGCCTCCCACTTCACACTCTGTTTTGAGAGCAGGTCCCTGGAGACCTTTAATATTTAGTAGATTTTGAAGCCTGCAATGCCAACATGGCCAGGGTAAGGGTGAGGTGTCCTCTTCTTTCATTGGGTCTCTTCTCCCATTCTACTCGGTTTTCCTCTCTCTCTCTCTCTCTCTCTCTCTCTCTCTCTCTCTCTCTCTCTCTCATATGCTGGGAATTGAACCCAGGTCCTTCGCACTGAACTAGATCTCCAGCCTTCTTTTATATATTTTATTTATTTTGAGAAAGAGTCTCACTAAGTCACTGAATTGCCCAGATTTGGCTCAAGCTTTTGATCCTCCTGCTTCAGCTTCCGGAATGCTGGGTGTAGAGGCATGCACCACCATGCCCAGCTCCCGCTCTTACCTTGCCCTTTCTTCTTCTCTTCTGATGTACACACCTTGGGGCTGCATCCTATCGTCCAGGATCCCTCAAACTGAACACATGCCAGCACCACAGGGATGTTGAAAAAACAGGTGCTTGAGTTCAGTCTCAAAATTTCACAGTCTTTAGGTCCATGGGGAGCCCAAGATCTTTGCGTTTCTAACAAGTGCTCCAGTGATGATGCTGCAGATCCAAGAGGCACTCTGTGAGAACCACTGTTGTCACTCAACTCTGATTGCACATCTGGTGTACCTGGGGGCTTGGAGGAATCCAGATGTGCAAGCTCATGCCAGATTAACCGAGCCAGACTCTCCAGTGGGGAGGTTGACTCATGTGTGTGCTTAAAGTTCCCCTGGAAATTCTTATGCTCTAAACCCCAGAGAGCCTGTGACTTGCCCGGGGCCACACAGTAAGGCGAGGCAGAGGCGAAACTAGAGGCAAGGACTCCTGGCTTCCAGAATGGCACATTCCCAGTGCAGTCTTGAGCAGCTGACATTGCTAGGCTCATCTGATCCTTACTTGACAGATGAGAAACTGAGGCTGAGAGAGGTAAAGTCCCTGGCCTAGAGTGGCAAAGGCGGAATGGCACACAGGGCTCCCTGGCCTCAGTACTGCTCTCTTTCTCTGTCTGGGAAGATCATTTGGAAAGCAGAAACGCCTGAACTTGCGTTCTGGTGCCAACACTTGTGGAACTCGGGAATCAGGTGAACTTGGGTAACACAACTTTCCCCTAAGCCTCAGTAGCTCAGGTCTAAAGTGAGGCTAAAGTGATCGCATCCTATGCAAAGGACAAGCTCTGCCCTGCAGGATACCACGCCCACCTTGTGCAGTCACCTTGTGCCATCACCTTGTGCAGTCCTATCTCCTAGTCTCAGCAATGTGCCTGCCCCGCTTGGGCGCCTCAGAGCCCGTTCCATCCCCCACACCCAGTTCCTCAAGATTCTAGAAGAAATCCCACAGATCCCCTTTGCTTGCCAGTTGTAAGACAGAAGCCCTTTAAGCTACCATTCACATATCTCATTCAGTCCCTACCATCCTCCGAGGTAAATGGCAGCTCTGCCCATTTCTCAGAGGGAGACACTAATAGTGGGAATCTGAACAGCTAACAAGGGCCTGAGCCAGAAGCAGACCCCAGGACTGCTCTTCAAACGCAAGTTTACCCTCTGTGTGCACACACACTTGTTCACTTTCAAAGTAAGAGCAAAATGGATTTCTTTTGAAAACTTTATTCATTTTCAAACTGAAGCAGACAGCAGAAGGCTGGCATCAGCAGTGCTGCTATTTAGCAGAGCTCGCTGCCTCCTGGGTGCCAGTCCTCTCCCCAGACCCCCTCTCCCTCCCCCCAGGGCCGGCGCTCACCCACAGCTTCCCACACACTGCAGTCACTCCGGTCTGGAAGCCCAGTGTCTGGCAGCCTTGAGTTTCCGGAAATCGCCTGAGTACCTGGGCATCTGTGGGGTTCCTTCCGTTCGCCCGTTGCCTCTTCAGCTGAGAAGCACCCCATCTGCATTAATCAGGAAATTGCAAGGGAATAGATGCAATACAAGACGAATAAATTTATAGGATTATCCTACAATAGTCACCCCAAATGTCAAATGCAGAAGAACGTGAGAGGTCTGTCCTTGAGCTAGAGACCTGAAGAATCCAGCCAAGGGCATGGATCCAACGGAGGTGTCTCATGCAAGTCTGTATCAAGGATCTGCACTGGAAAGGCCGCAGGGCCAGGGGTGGAAGCTAGAAAGTCTGAGCTGGCAGGGTGAAGGATCTGTGCCGGGAGGCTGAGGGGTGTGCACTGGAGCCAGGAAGGGATGTTCAAGGTGAAGGCGAAAACCAGAGCTCCATCAAAGAGAACAGCAGCCATGCCCAGGAACAGCGAGGACCTGAGCTCACTGAGGAGAACAGGAGTTTGTTTCAGGAAAACCAGCAGCAACAAAGCTTCTCCTGTTTAAAAAAAAAAACAAAAAACATAAAACAAAAAATGAAAAACATGCCATCTTCCCCTCCCAGTCTCCTTTTATGTGGTCTTCCAGCAACAATCCTCAAGTTGGTTGTCTACATCCAGAACCACGCTGACTCAGTTCAGCTGGGCGTTCCCACTCAAATTGACCATTAATTAGTCCACCACACCCTCCTTCCCCCCAAGGAAAAGGCCCAGCTCTGGGCCATGTTGCCCTTTGCTCTGAAATGCCTCCCTCCTGCCTTAGCTCTGCACTTCAGGAAGGCCAGACTTTGGGCCACATTGGCAGTGAGTAAGTGGAACCTGTCTCTGATTATTCTGGTGGGACATTTGGAGAAATTCTGTGCACCAGAGAAAGGAGAAGGTTGTTACTCTGGAGCCAGGATGTCTTGCTCACCCTTCCCCCCTGCCCTGCCTTAGGGTTAGGGTTTTTCCTTTGCTGGAACCAACAGCAAACTGCTCATATCTGTTCACCTCCAAGGAAGCCTTTGCCTTGAACTTGAGCTTGCTGAGAAATTCTCCTCTGGAACATCCGCAGGGGAGGTGGGTAAAATTGATCTTCAGGCTGTCAGCAATCTGCCTTCCTGGACAAAATCTCTCACAAAGCCAGGCGTGGTGGTACACTCCTGTAATCCCAGTACTTTGGGAAGCTGAAGCAGGAGGATTGCAAATTTGAGCTGTGTGGGCAATTTAGTGACTTAGTGAGACCCTGCTTCAAAAAGCAGATTTAAAAAGGGCTGAGAAGGATTGGAGATTTAGCTTAAGTGGTAGAGCGGTTGCCTAGCACTGAGTTCAATCCCCAGCACCAAAATAAAGTAAAATAAAATAAAAAGGGCTGAGGCTGTAGCTCAGTGAGAAGGCCCTGTGTTCAAACCCCAGTAACCTCCATAAAACAAAGCAAAAAACCCTCTTCCATCTTTATACCAAGACAGTCCCAAGTTTGGCCTGCCTTGGACAGAAAACTACGCTCTACAACTATACCTTTAATGAGGATTTAAGAGTCAGGGAGATCTGAGTCTGAATTCCAGCCAGGTTCCTAGCTTTCAACTGGCAATAAAAACATTTAACCTCCCCAAGACTCAGTTTCTCCATCTGAAAAATGGGCATGATATGCCCTCCAGGGTGATTGAGGATCCCAAACTGCACAGTACTAGCAGTGTGCCTGGCCCCCCAGAGGGCCTCAAGGCTTGTCCTATCTCAGAGTGCTCCCCCAACCCCTCCCCTGCCAGGTCCACTGCTCAGTCAGATTTGAGTGATAATAGCTTCAAATATTTACATAATGACTTCTGCTTTAAAATATATTTTTATTTGTTTCCACTAACTTGTTTAATGCCCACAGTACTCCACCATATTAATATTCTTCCAAACCCTACTCTTCACCAGGAGGAAACAAAGGCCAGGATTAAAGAGTCAGTCAGTGGAGGCCTGTCACCTGGGTGAGATGTCAACACCTTTCCTGCCTTGGGCATTTGCATTTTTACAACAGGCTCAAAGACATAACCCTTGTGTGGCGTTTTGCGTGGTTTTTGAATGGTCACTGGGGAGATGTTTGAGGCAGGAGAGGATTCCACCGGGTCAGCCCCCAGCCATCACACCAACTAGTGGCCCCACTCTAAGGCCGATGCGAGGAGTCATGGCCGTTACATCTGGAAGGAACTTCAGAGAACTCCTTCCCAGATGCAGCTTCCTGTGCGGTGAAGAGGCAGCTGAGAGGGGATCTGGACCCGGGCCTTGTGATGATCTCCCTTGGCGCTGTCTTCGTATGACCTCAGGAAGGGAGGGGACACTTGGCTCCTGTACCGTTGAACCTTCCTGACAACACCCGGGGGGCTCCCCAGCTCTCCAGGGAAAGCTGTCCTCCCCGATCCCATCTCTCCTAAGCTGAAAGACCTAGGGGAGGCTGAGGATCTCCTGTATCCCCCCTGGGGCCCACTCTTGGACTGGATGTGGAAGACCTCAGCTGGGAGCCACGAGGACCCCTGTTGTCCCTCTGGGAGGCTCTAGGAAGCGTGGAGCGATCCCCGTGTGCCCTCCCCCACACTTGCATGCGCCCTGCTTTGGGGGAGAGAGGAGGGGGCACTGGCAGTGACTGAGAGCTCCATTCAACACTGAGCATCGATCTGGCTCTCCGTGTTGTCATGGCAACAGCTCTTCCACAGAGGGAGAGAGCAGCTTAGCACCACAAGGCCTTCCTCAGCCCCTAGCTCCCTGTCCCCCACAGTCCCAAACACCTTTCTTTCTGCTCCCTACAGTCATCTGGTGTCATTACCCACCTCTCCATCACACTACTTCCCCCACCCTGCTTTCCATCACTCCCCATAGAATTTGGGCCATACTGCTGCCAGGCCGTAGGGTCCCAGGCCTGCGCAGTGGTGGCCAGCCAGCTCTCCTGGGCATCTGCATGGGAGAGGGTGACATTCTCTCAGCCTGGACGCCCAAGGCAGCCTCTTCCTTCCAATAAGCCCTGCGCCCCCAGTCAAAGTCTCCTTCAGGGGAGGGGAAAATGTCACTGAACCACTTTGCCTGAGAGAGTCTGAAGGGACAGGAGCTTGGGCCCTGGTGTCAGATGGACCTGGATTCTGGTCTCTGCCATGCTACTTACTGGTTTTGCAAGTGACAACTTCTGAGGACCAGTTTCCTCTGCTCAAATGGAAAATAAAAACATGGTGATGGCATCCAGCTCACTGGGTGACTGTGAGGACATTTTTCGAGCCCCTGTTGTACACTGGCACTCTGATGGGTATCTTCTGTGTATAATTCAACCCTGTGGAGTCACCACTTGCATTGTTCTCACTTACAGTTGAAGAGCAGAAGTTTAGAGAAGTGGCAACACTTGCCAGAGGTCACCAGCGCTGGGGTCCTTTGGGCAATCTTTGACCCCAAGCAGACTGCTTCCAGGGTTCTTGGGTTTGAGTTCCATGCTTTCCTGTAGCCTGCACTGGGCCTGAGGAAAGTAGACTGCTTGGCACACAGTAGGTGGTGACGATATATCATACCCTCTCCTGACAGTCAATTAATCAAATCATTATTATGTGTCTACTGTGTCCTAGGTGCTAGAAATACAATGACAAATTATAGACAGTCCTCGTCCTTGAGAATCACAAGTGTTCTAGTAGGAGAAAGGAGTCAGACAGGCAGACAGGTGAGGGCAGTGTGGGGTAGTGGGTAGAACCAGGCTCTGGAGCAACTGAGTCTGACTGCAGAATCACCTCCCAACCCAACAGCTGGGTGAGTTCAGCTGCCTCATTGCACTTTCATGACCCCTTATCTCATCTATCCAGTAGGGCTTTGGGTGCCACTTGTGAGAAGTAAAAAACAAAAATGTGAACATGATCCAGCACAATGTTCAGGACACAGTCAATAATTTGTATAAAAAAAAAAAAAGGTAAAGTCTGTATTTTGGTTATCAGGAACCCAGAAGAGAAAGTGGTCAGTTCTGTTTAGAAGCATCGGGAAGGGGAAGGAAGTGAACCTCCTGCAGAATCTTGGAAAAGCAGCTGTTTGCCAGACTGTATGGGAGGAGAAGGTCACTTAAGGCAAAGCATAGAGCTGGAGCAGAGGCATGAGATAGGCCAGAGTGTGAGGGTGCACACAGTGTGAATAGCAATAGCTAACATGGATAGAGCTATGCGCCTGTCCGGCTTTAGGTCAGTCTCTGTTCTGGCTGCACAGCAGAAAGATTGCAGAGGTTGATGTTGATCTGTTTTAATATGAATGCTGGGCTGCATCCCCTGGAGAGCCTTATTTAATTGGTCTGGGTGACCCAGTCATCAGCGCTTCTTATAAACTCCTCAGGTAATGCTGATATGGATCCAGGATTGTGGCGCTCTGGGCAAGGTGTTTTAGAAACACTAACTCGTTTAATCTCCATGACAACTCCATGAAGTCGATGCCAAGCCTCAGCTCAAAGATCACATAGAAAGAAGTTGTAATGTTGAATCAAGGCAGATCTAAACTAACTGCAGGATTCTCTGTCTTAGCCACTAAAAGGGAGAGGAAAGTGTTGAAGGGGAAAGTAGAGATAGCAAGACAGAAGAGGTGGTGGGCGGATAGACAGGTACAGGTGCCACATGGCAGCTGCTCTGCCTGTCAGCTCTGTATCACCAATCCATTTGTCTAGCCCCAGACATGGGCACATTTCTCCCCAGCAAGCATCTCAATGCAGTGCTCCTGAGGAGCAGGACCTAAACCACCTTCTTCCTCTTCACAATCTTCACCGAGTTGAACATGTGAATTTTAATATATGTATCACCCCCCTGGGAATCATACGAAAATGCAGGTTCTAATTCAGCAGTTTTGGGGTATAGCCTGAGATTCTGAATTTCCAACACATTCCCTGAGAAAGCCGATGTTGCAGATCTGCAGACCACACTGAGTAGCAAGTGAATAAAAATGCAACCATAACGTGCCTGTTCATCTGTGGGAGCTGTGCCTTCTTGTACTCAGAGAGAGCTCTCTTCTTTTTGTCCTGAGATTGACTTTTATGTCTTCTGCTTCCCATGATAGCTTCACCAGGCTGCAAAAATGACCTATTTAATTTGGGCTTCCCATAAGTAATACTACGGTATTGTTACAGCAGTTGTCTTCAAATTTTACTGTGTGTTAGAATCAACTGGAAAACTTATGAAAATGCAGGTTTCTGGGCCCCATCCCAGAGTCTCTGACTCACTGGGTCTACAAAGACTTGAGAATGTGTGTGTCTAACAAGTTCATGGAAGATGCTGCTATTCTGGGAAGGTCTTTTTTTGGGGGGGGGTTGCTGGGGATCGAACTCAGGGCCTTGTGCTTGCTAGGCAAGTGCTCTACCACTTGAGCTAAATCCCCAACCCTGGGGGAGATCTTCATGACTGAAGAGATACCATCCAACTCCAAGGTCCTCAGATTCCATGGTTCTGTGCCTACCCTGATTTCTCTGTGACATGATGCTCATGAAAAGGAAAGGGCCCTGACTACTGCCCTTAGCAGTACCCCGAGTGTGTCTTGTCTGATGAAATGTGAGAAGATACCCCATGCCTGTCCCCTCCATTCATCCAAACACCTACCAAGAATATTTATAAGTACTGTATTTACTATCTTTTAAACATTATGAACACATCAGTAAGTGAGACAGGCATTGTCTCTGCTCATCAGCCCTCTTAGAGTTTACAAATGAGCTGGGAAGGTAGACATTAGCAAATAATTCTGCACATAATGAATATAGAGAAAGTACATTATGTGCTATAGAGAAAATTTAGATGGGGGTTTCCCAAAATTTATTTCAATATTAATATCTGCAGGAAGAGTGATCTATGCAAAGAATCAGAGGAATTTCAGTCCAGGCAGAGAGAACATCATGTTCAGACACAGGCCCTGAGGCAGGAAAGAGCTGGGCTCATTCTAGAAAATTAAAGATGGCCTGAGTGCCCAGACATCGTTGGTGAGGAGGAGGACGTCATGGAATGAGTCTGAAGCATGCAGGAGATACCGCAACTTGCAGGGCTGCACAAACCCTGGGAAAGGGATTTGGATTTTATTCTAAGGACAGCAGGAAGCCATTGTTTTAGGCAGAGATTGGGCAAGCCTGCATCTTTATAAAGATTTCTCTAGAAGTTATGCAAATAATAGAGTTTAGGAAGGCCAGAGTGGAGGTGAAGAGATCTTTAGGAGGCTATGATATCTGTCTGGGTAGGAGCTGAGCAAGGCATGGATTGGGGGTGTGCTAATAAGTGGTTGTACTGAGAGTTACTGGGATACCCATACAATCATCCATGCATCTATCAATCCATCCACCCACCCAGCTATCCATCCACCCATCTGTCCATTTAACCATCCATCCATCCATCCATCCACCTACCTACCCACCCAGCTATCCATCCACCCATCTGTCCACTTAACCATCCATCCATCCATCCATCCATCCATCCATCCATCCACCCACCCACCTATTCATCTATCCATCTATCCATTTAACCATCCGTCCACCCATTCATCCATCAATCCATTCAACAAATATTTACGTAAGTGCCAGCTTCTATACCAGATTTTTCAGGTGAATAAGATGGTGCATTTTCTTTAGAAGTTTACAAATTAGGGGAGTGAAGAGAGAACAAAACGAATCATCACCGCTCAGTAAACAGCAGTGAGTTTCAAGAAGTGGAGGGGAAGAGACCCTGCCCAGTGGTGATCTGTTTGCCTGGTGCTGGTGGAAAGTGAAAGGCACCATATCGTCTCTCACTCTTAGTGAGCAAGGTGAAGAATTTCTGGGGTACAGGTTCATAGATATATTCGAGTACAAGAATCCAAGCCTTGGAATTTGATGAGGAGGTAGGAAAATATCCCAGGAGATGCTAGAAAGTAGATGCATGGACATATCCAGAATGTACAGAGCTATGCCACATGTCTGTCCTATGGGTCTTTCAGCCTAAGCTGGAAGACTCCTTGGCAGCACACTGGTATTTACTGGCTGGAGTCCAGTGGCTGTCAGTGAGAACAGGATTGGCTGCTCCAGGCATGAAGAAAACCAGATTGGAACACACTTGGGCTTTGGAGCCAGATTGTTTCAAACTCTGCTCAGGTATGTGCAAGTAATCTAACTTCTTAGAGCCTCAACTGCTTCAGCTGTAAAATGGTGAATAACACTGAGCTTGAGAAATATTGGAATAAGGTAGGGGAAGCCCACATTCAATAGCCAGTCCATTGTCAATGGACCAGAAACCCTCAAGGGATAGATCCAACTAGAGCCAGAAAGGTGTGAAACAAAATGATTAGCAGTGTGGACCCTGAAACTGACCTCCTAGGTTCAAATTTTCCCCCTTTCCCTTCTTTTCTATTCTGTTTGGGTCTGGAAAATCATGTGCCCTGTTGTGGCCCCATAGTTGAGGTCCTGCCAATATGTTCTCCTTTGACCACCACTCAAGTCCCTCAAAACTCTCTTTTGTGTGTGTGCTGGGGATCAAACTCGGGGCCTTGCACATGTTAAGCACAACTCTGCCACTGAGCCACAGCCCCCGCCCTCCTCACACCACCTTGTTGGGCTCCCTTAGATTTGGTAGACAGAAGCCAAAGGAATCGAGAACTTTGGCTCCACAGAAATCCCCATTTTACAAAGGGAGAAATAGCCTCAGAGAGTTTCAGTGACTTACACAGGGTCCCAGTGCTAGTAAAGAGTGAGCTGGGGTTTGACCCCAGGCCTCTCTAGCTCCAGAATCCTTTGCATGGAGTTTGAAATCTACTGGGAGGAAAAGAGAAGTCAAAGAAAACAAGGGATAAGTAGACAATTAAATAAGAAAAATGATTGTAAAAATACTTTTAAGAGCTGTGAAGAATATAAACTGGGTGACATGACAGGACATAGAAGAACAGGAGTCACTTTCAAGGGGGAGGTCAGGAAAAGATCCCGGAAGACAGGCAATAACTGAACCTCGAAACCACTCCTGATAATGCACATAATGCATGTAGCACAGTATGTGGCACCTAGAAAGTTCCCTGTAATTGGTGGCTGTTTTTAAGAAAAGCAGAATGCTTTCTCAAATGGCACTGTGTGCTGGGCAACTCCTCTGCAGAGCGCATGCCCAGGAGCAGAGTCATCTGCCCACCCTGCAGGAGCAATGTGACCTTGGGCAAGCCACGTTTCCTTTCTGGGCATCTGTTTGCTCATTGTAAAATGAAAGTTTGGGTCTAGATGGGTTTTTAAGATCCCTTCCGGCTCTAACTCTGTGTCTTGGGAACTCAACTGCCTCCTCCCTCTGTGGCTATGTTCCCACAGTGCCCTCTCTTGGTCGTTCAGTAGAGAACAAGAACCATACATGTTCAGGTGCTTGCAGCTAGGGGCCTGGGGAAACCAGCATTTGCAGGGTGGGGTAAGAACCCATGAGAACACATCTGGATCAGCACACTGGATAGAGTCAGCAAGTCTGACTTCCCAGAATCATAGAATTTTGAAAAGAAAGACTTAAAGACTATTGCAACAGCAGCACTATTAGCTAACATTTGCTTAGGGCTAAAGATTTACCAATCCCAGGCTAGATGGTGTGGAAAAACTGGAGAGAAACAGGCATGGCACCTGCTTGAGAGAGGCAATGTCTACACGGAGCTGAAAGTTTGAAGACTAGCCCACGTGAAGATCAGTTGAAAGCATTGTGACACTCAAAACCAAAGGGTTTGGAGTCAGTACTTACAAGATACTGGAGGCTAATGAGTAAGAGGATGTTCAAACCATCTGGTGAAGGTACAGTTTGGGGAAGTTGAATGGCAGTATCTACTATAACTGGCTGCACACACTCCAACAGAAATGGGAAGCTGTGCTCACCAAAGGACACATACCAGCAAGTAACGTGCTTTCCCACAGCTGGAAGCTAAAATAGCCTACAAGTCCCTCAGGAGTAGAGGAATCCATAAATGTCAGTAAGTAGACTCTATTATTTCAATAGGTACATGTGAGCAACTAGCATGATCAAAGTCTAACTAAACACAACAGGGACAAGTTTACAAAGGTAATACTGAACCTAAGAATCCATAAGATATACATAATGAGTACTTTAATACAAAGCCCAAAAATAGACAAAACTGCACTGTGGTGCCAGAAATTGAGAGAATGGTGGCCCCGGGTGGGTGGGTCTAGGGACTGGAGGGCCAAGAAGTGGCTCCTTGCAGGGTGGCCACTGTTCTGTTTCTCAAAGTGGGTGCTAGTTTTATGGGAGGACTTGTTTTGTTAAAATTCATCAAGCTGCGCACATGAGCTATGTGCATGATTTGTGTTATATGCCAGGAAAATGTTGCAAAACCGTTGTGCGGCTACAAAGTGACATTGTCTTGTACATCACAGTTGCACTTGCTGTCACCACTACCAGGAGCCACACAGACATGACTAGTTTGAGCACAATACCCTCATGCTGCTTTTCTGCCTGAGGGAGTCCCCAGCAAGAAGAAAAGGCACACCAGTTCCACTGAGAATCTGAGGAGTGAAGGGTGAAGAGTGGCTGGGCAGGCAGCTGGCTCACTGGACTCTTTAGGAGGAGTCTGGTAGAACCAAGGAGGGGACAGCTTCCTCTCCAGGCATCTCTGACTGTAACTTCCTCCCTGCCATCAGGGCACTCTCCCGGGTTCTGAACCAAGCTGAGTGTTCTGGGGGCAAGTTTGCCCCTGGGAATCTGTCTGGGGACAGATTGGGTAACAGAGGGACTGTGCTGGGGCCAGAGTCCGAGGCCATCAAGAATAACAATGGGGTATCATTATCTTAATTCACAGATGACCCGAGGGCAGTTAGCATTCTTGAACTCTCACATCAGCAGAAGTCAAACTGGAATAGGAATTTCTTGGTTCCTGGCTCACTGCACTCGGGCAGCAGTTCACTTGAGGACACAATGAAGGGGTTGGATAAGATCATCTGTGAAGCTCTTCCAGGTCTCCTGGGTCCAGCGACTCTTCTGAGCTCCTGCTGAATTTGGAAGGACCTTAATCAAGTCCCAGAAAAAATGGTTTTAATATGTTTCATCTTTGCCAGAGTTCACTAGTGCCTGTCTCTCACCACATACACATGCATACACATACGCATGCACACACACACACACAGGGGAGTGGGCAGTTATGTGCACACAGGCACACATGAAAACACATGCATGCTTGCACAGGCATGCAGCTCACGCAAACACACACGTATGCACATACATACACATCTTGCCACAACTTCGAGGTAGGTTTTTGTTTTGTCATTGTAAAGCATCAAGGAGGAAAGCAGTGTGACAGAAAGAGTGAGCACCCAGATTGCACTTATGTAGAACTAAATTCCATTGCAGAGACTGTCGCTTCCCAGCCGTGCAACCTACAGCAAGTGACCTAGTGTTCCTGTACCTTCCCTCCTCATCTGTAAAATGCAAAAGTAAAATGTGCAGCACTGACTCGCCTGTGGACACTAAATAAAAGCAGGCAGATGTTGTCAATAGGATGTTGGGAAGTCCCTCAAATCTCTGTGCCTCAATTTCTTCCTCTGTAAAATGGGATAACAGCCCTTATCTCAGAGGACTATGGTGAAATTAAATTAGAGAATAAATATAGAATTTTTTCAGGCTAGTTTGTACATCCTAAGTGCTCATAAAGTATTACTCCATATTCTTCCACCACCCCTATTTCTGGCAAATGATGAAGGACAGCCTCCTTTGGTCACATTTAGAGGTAAGAGGGAAAGCAGAGGTGTGAGAACAGTTTAAGTCATTAAAATGGGGACAACAGCAATAGTAATGATGATGATAGTGTTGCTCACCATCTTCTTCATGATGCTTATGGGTTGCAAAGTGACTTTCCAGACTTTGGCTCTTTATTTCTCTGGCAACCCTGAGTTGCTAGGGCAGCTGCTCCCTCTGTGTGTGAGGAGGAGAACGCTTGCATTCATGGCCTGGGCCCCCGTGTCCAAGGTTCTGCCCTTTAAAATTGTAGTTCTTCTCAATGAATGTGGAGCCAGGTTTAGTCATTGAAATAAAATATGTACAAGCAGGCCCCATTCCCTCCCTGCCAACCAGTCAAGCTCAAGGTAGTCTATAAAGCAATACTAACTCTGGAGCACCAAGAATCTGGTATTTTGGTTGGTTTTCAAACAAATTATTTTCTTCTTCTTCTTTCTGGTACTGGGATTCAAATCCAGGGCCTTAGGCATGTTAGGTAAGTCCTCTCCACTGGGCTACATTCCCAGCCCCCAAATGCTTTTTCTCATACCGGTGTGTTTGAGAGCCCCTCTGTCTGAGTTTCTCAGATTTGATTGGTGATTGGCTGTTGTATGCATCAAGTTCTGGACTTAACTTAATCTCCCACACTCTTTATGGAATTACCTTTTCTCTCCTCTTGTTGTTAGTGATTACCCTTGAACTTACCCTCAGCAATAACCACTATTTTGGTCCTATCACAGCCCTCCTCAGTGAAACACACACACACACACACACACACACACACACCCCACCACCACCACCACCACCACAACAACAATGACAACTTAACAAACAACCTCCCTGGAAGCCACAGGGGATGAGAACTGAGGGGAAAGACATAGACCATTTGTAAAGTCAGCTGACAATAGGGTGCCAGTGAATATCTGGGCTAGAGCCCAGAATTCCTATTTCATGTTCTGATTTGGCTCTTCTGCATGATTATCCAAGTGAGAAATTTCCTTTATTTCTGATATTAAGCTGATATTAATCATGCAGAAGGTGACAGCATGATTATTTAGCAGGTCAAGGAATAATGAAATTAAGTATCCCGCTTCTTCATGTACTCAGCCAATCAAGTTTGAATATGGCAAAGTCCCTCCCTCAAGGAGCTAATAGCCTGGGTAGAGGGTAGGGAGTGGATCATCTCAGTTGCAGATG
>PVJO010002597.1:75438-140421 GCA_004026905.1 Hystrix cristata
AAAAAAAAAAAAAAAAAAAAAACCAAAATCAAAAAACAACCCTCAGGGAACTCAGAGAAAGCCCATGATGCTGGAACGTGGATTATGAAGGCAATAAGCACAGAGGGTAGGCTGGCGAGTCAGGCAGTGGCTCAGACAGCAGAAGGCTCGGTCTACCAGGTAGGCAGGCAGACCCCATCCCATAGAAGGTAAGGAGCTGGTAGACGGATTGGAAAAAAGAAGTGACTTCTGCTTTAAGTGCTTGTGAGCTGCAGAATATAGAGGAGGGTGGTCTCCTGGAGAAAGACCGGTTAGGAAGCTTTATTACAGAGGACCAGGTAAGAGATGACAGCAGCTTAGAAAAGATCAGGGTCAACAGAAAGTGGATAGATTTAATAGAGTTTTAGAAGGCAAATCTAATATGATGTTAAAGGAAAATAAGAGGGTGATTTCCAGCCGTTAGTGGGAGAAAGAGGTTGGAGGAGAGGGAGGGAGAAGGGAGAAATGATGAAATGGATTAGGTTGGGTGATCTGACCCTCTGGGATCCAAATTTCCTTCAGATAACTGGCGCCGCCTTTCTCCTTACCTCCTTCATGCCCACCTGGTCACAACTCCTTGAGGGGTTAAGAATGATCCCGCTCTTTGCGGGACCTCAGTTTCAGCCTGTATAATGAAAGGACTAAACTCACTGGGATTTAGGCTTCTGTGGTGGACTGGTATGGTCAACCTGAGCAGGAACACCCAGCTGGACTGAGGTGGTGTGGTTCTGGGTTACAGCATCCACCTGAAGGTTATTGCCGACACAGCATAAAGGAGAACTGGAGCAGAAGATAGTGGCCTCTGTTTCCCAGGAGAAGCTCTGTTGTGGCTGGTTCTCCTGAAGGAAACTTGGCCATTCTCGTGGCAGAAGGAGCTTGGGGCCTTGCGGTCACTGAGGATGGCTGCTGTTCACTTCAGGGGAGCTCTGGTCTTCATCTCTGTTGCGAGCATCGTATCCTGGTTCCAGTAAAGATTTCTTCAGCCATCATCTGCAGACACAGACGTACATGTGACAGTGCCGTGGGCTCCCAGCCCTTTGGATTGGATCTTTTGGGTCTCCAGTGCCAAGACAAACATTCGGCACTCTTCCTGCATTTTGTTTATGGGTGAATGTTGTAACTTGTAAATGTCCTGTATCAAATCTGCTCTCTTGCAAACCATTGGCTCTAGAAAGGTAACTAATATAGCTTCCCACTCCCCCAGGGTGGTCTGCGCTCTCTCTTCTCTTTATCTTGTAGCAGTGTCTGCCTTAGACTCACATCCCTTAGCCTTTGCTGCCTGGACTCTGCATACCCTTTTCCCCCTAAATTCCTGCAGGATTGGGCTGTGCTACACCCCTTCACCCTTGACTCTCCATCAGCTTCTGGAAGATGGTCCCTCGAGATTGAGAGGCCACTGCCCCTGAGGTGGGTCAGGTTCCTTCCCACCATCCCCATCATCTGTCTGCTCCAGAACCTCTAGATGCTGGGTCCAGAGTCCATTTTCATTGTGCCCTCAGGGTTGGACTTTTCCTTGCTTGGTGTCCAGCTGGATAGCACTGGGGGTGGGGGAAGAAGCAAGCTAGTGAGAGAGGAAAGACATGGCTAGAGTCCTGCCTGGCTCATAGACGTCAGATCCAAGTCCTGTGTCATGTAGGTATGTATGTGTGTCTATGTATATAAGTGCACGTGTCTGGATGAGTGTCACATGTGAGTGTTCTTGTATTCATTTCTATATTAAGTTGCATGCGAGGGTCTGTGTACATGAATGCATGTCAGTATACATATGTTAGCATCTGTATGTCCATGAATGTCAATTCCCGTGTATATGTGAGGGCCTCTGTTGCCAAATGCGTATGTCTGTCTATATGTCCTAAGAGTGTCCATATGTATAAGGCCCCATATGCCTATATACATATACAAAGTGTGATCAGCGTGTATGGAGAATATTTAAATCTAAACAAACATATTACAGTAAAAGAAATATTGCTGTTAATTCCCTCAAAATATTCCCACACACTTCCCCATCATTCTTTCCACTTTCTGAAGCAGTTCTGGAAGTCCTCTTTCATGAGTGCCTTTGCAAGGTATTTTTTGGGGGGGGGGTGCTGGGGATCAAACTCAGGTCTTCTGCTTACAAGGCAAGCACTCTAACCACTGAGCTAAATCCCCAGCCCCAAGGTATGATTTTTCAAAAATGTGGTAAATGCTACTGCTGAGTGCCATCCAACAGAACGGCAGGCTTATAAAAACTTGACAGTGTGTCCTCATCCACCTGGTTCACCAGTGTGGCACTGTTCAACTTCTAACTCTTCCACAGAGTCAAAATGGCCATGAAAGGTCAATATTTTGAAGTGATTCAGGACACAGAGGCAGCCAGGACAATGCAACTAAAGACACAAAAGAGGACTTCCAGACCTGCTTCAGAAAGTGGCAAGAACAATGGAATAAGTGTGCTCAAAGTGAGGGGGAGTGTTTTGGGGGGGATTAATGGCAATACATATTTTACTGTAATACATTTTAAAAATTTAAACATTCACCATATTCGTTAATCATTCCTCATATGTATATATGTATGTGTTTGTGTCATATAAACAGAGGTAGAACACAGTGTTTAGTTAAGATCATATGCTCCAAAGTTTGGTTCAAGCTCTGAATTCAGCCCTTAAAAGCTATAGACCCCTGAGTGAATGATTCTTTTCTTTGAGCCTTGGTTCACTCATCTTTGGGGATAATAATAGTACTTACATTCAATGTCTAAGGTGATGGTTGAATGACAGAATGTCCATAATGCACTCAAAAATGCCTAATAAGTAGGTCATGTCAAAAACTCTTGGTTGTTATGAAATTATTCACAGCAATAAATATATTTGTGGCTGGGCTACAGGGTCCAAATGTGGCTGTGTATGAGAATGTTTGCGTGTGTGTGTGTGTGTGCTTGTGCAGATGTGCCTTAGGCATATGAGCTTGTGTTTGTTGGTGTGGTTAGTGGCACCGATTCACACAAGCACCTGGGTCTGAGGGTCAGCAGGTTTATGAGTTTGAGTGTGGTCTGCATGTGAGTGTCTCTGTGTGTATTTATGTTCCACTGGGACTGTGATCCTCCTAAGAGAAGGGATTGTGTCTTATTATGATGCCTGGGCCCCTGGACCTGGCATATAACAGTAGCCCAGAAAATCTGTGTTGACTGAATGAATGACAGAGACTGCTTATGTACAAATTGTTACTCAGATAGCGTTTTTCCCTGAGAAGAGGGAAAACGTGTTAACTAGCTAATAGGTGATAGGGCCATAGTGATAGGCAGATGATAGATAGATTAGATAGATAGATAGATAGATAGATAGATAGATAGATAGATAGATAGATAGATGGAAGATAGGTGGGAGTGGACAGACGGACAGATGGACAGACAGACAGAGATGGCAGACAGATAGACAGCCAGGGTTGGCTCTAGTTATGTAGACTCCTATGCGCTTTATTCTGGAACAGATATTCAAGCTCATATATCCCAGCAAGTTCCAAATCTTCATCACTGTAGATAATTGTGGAGTTGTTTTGAGGCCCAAGGAATGGAAGACTGAAAGAGGTAAGCCCCCTACCTGACACCAGCAAGACTATTGGCTTCTGACTTTTATGTAGCGGATGTCCATGTAGAATTACATTTAAAGGAAGGGTTCCATATTTAAAATGTTTGAGAACCTTATTCTAGCCCAATCCTTTTTATTCTACAGAAGGAACAGGCAGAGCCTTAGAGAAGGGAAAAGATTGGAGCCTCCTGATCACTCTTTCAGGCCTTCTCCTACCACTCTATTTCCTTGGGAATGTAGAAAGTATGATCCCTCTAACCCATGTGGAAACAGGAAGCAGTTCCTCCAAGGAATTTAAAGAAGCCAGTATCTCTGGGGCTCTGTGGGATGTCTGTCTAGGAAGCAGCCATTGTTTGGGACCTTCCCAGTCAGATCAACTCCAGGGTCTGTGTTTGGGCTAGCTGGTTCCACAGCCAGGCCTTAGGTCTATGGGCCAGAGGAAGCAATCTGGCCTCAGCAGTGAACTTGGGCAATCTGGACATGAGAAAACAAGATGCTAGTCAGTCTCTGCTGGTCCCTACATCGGGAACAGATGTGGAATGTCCCTTTCAATCACGGGATGGATGACCAGGGAGAGCTGGCTCCAGAAAGGGGGAGAATGAGGGAGACACAAAAAGATTAGCAGGCACAACAAGCTACACAACCTCAGGAAGAGTGACAGGTGGAAAATCAAATGTCAGTGTCCCGTGGTTTTCCTGACCCCACTGCCTGCTCTGGAGCAGCCAGGATGTATTTCTTGCCCTTGGACTTGTGCTCCTGTATCCTTAGAATTAGCTTCTCTTTTGCCCGAGTTGGAGTGGCTTTCTGTTTCTTACAACCAGCCCCACTCTGGACAAGGCGGAGCATTGGAAACTCTCCTCCTGGCAGGCACATAGGTCTTACCCTGGCTCCTGACCTTTCCCTGAGGCCAAATGTGTAGCTGCGGGAAGGGGAAGATTTCCTGTTGGCATTTTGAAGAGTCCTCACTAAAGCTCTTCAGGAGGGAATCTTGCTTATCTCCCAGGTTTTGATGCTATGGTCTCACAGCAGAATCAGTGTATCATTTTCTGCTCAGATTCTCTGCTTCACCCTCCACTGGTATAACAGCAAGAGGTGTTCTCTGGGGTGACAAGCCTCTGCATCAAAGTCAAGCAGTCCCTCCAACATCTGGGTCCCAGGCTTAAGAATCCGTGTTGTGCTAAGCAAGTCACTGTGGTGGGGTGGGGGACAGAGGAGCAACAGGACCAGCTCTCTCTGTGAGAATCTCCAAAAGTGGCCCCATGTCCCCATGGTGACTGTTGAGACCAGCATGGAAACGCATCAGAGGAGGCAGAGAGAATGCAAAGGTCGGTCCATTCAATTCATCCACAGTAAGGCATGAGGTGCTTGGGGGGCTCATGGGAGGAGCCTCTATGAGCTCACTGGCCCCCCACCCAATGACAGGATGCCCCTTGCCTGGAGTTAGCAACACACCATATACTTCTGGGGAAGAAGGGTGCCACAGAGGCACATAGCAAGTTTGCTCTCAGCCTCCCACTAATGAATAAGAAAGTGAAAAAGCCATCCCAAGACAGGCTGATAGGACCCCATCACGAGGAAAAGAGGAACACAAAGGCATGGGGCATTAAAGGGAGGAGCAAGCTCTTCCCTCAGAATGGGAGGCACTGCCAGGGTGAAGAACTTGGACTTCAAGGCCAGATGCCCGGATGGGCTCTTAGAACAGCCACACCAGGAGGACAGGCAGGAGGAGCATGGGCCAGGCCACCAGGAACTCTGAAACACAAGAGACATGACGAGGGTTGGACTCTGTGACTTGGTAACACATGCAAGCCATCATCGTCATTTGCTTCATGAGAATAAGGAAACCAGAGCATCCTTCCATCTGGCCTGGGTTACAACTCCTGAGAATCACATAGTGGAAGCAAAGCTGTCTAACCACCAGCCACTTCTTCCTTCTCTCTCTCCCCAACACTCTCTCTTACCCTTTTTATCTCTCAAGACAGGGTCTTGCTAAGTCTCAAAGTTGCTCTGGCTGGGGCTCAAACTTGGTGATCCTCCTGCATCAGCCTTCCAGAGTGCCGGGATTACAGGCTTGCACCACCATTTCCATTTTCTTCTGGGCACAGAAAGGCAGACTGAGGTAGTTAGGATCATGTGACTGAAACGGGCTAATGATATGCGGCTGGAAGTCATCTATGCCATTTGCAGGTCTCATCCTGAAAACCTCCAACACAATGCTTTATGTCTTCTAATCTATCTCTAGGAACCATTTGCACAGGACTCAGGATAGGACTCACAGGGGATAGTGGGATTTCCAGAAGTTACCAGATCCAGTGGGAGCCTGAGTTTCTAATGACATCTAGGAACAGAACTGTACCCCTTATTTGTTGGGAAATTATACTGTTGTGTAAGGGCACAGATGATTGGGGATTGTTTGTTATGGGAGCTAGAATGACTTATACTGGCTAATATTGAAGAGATAGAAAGACACAGGAGTTAAAAAGCACTGCCTCTGAGGCCCAAATACTGAGCTTAGAATTTCAGTTCTACAACTAGCTGGGCAGTCCCAGGCAGGATATAAAATCCCTTTGTGCTTAAGCGTTCCCGTATGCAAAACAGAAATATTAATAGCACCCCACAGGATTTTTGTAAGGCTGAAGTGGGCCAATTTATATCAAGCATTTAGAAGGAAGTGTGGCATATGGTATACCCCACATAAGTGTCACTTTCAAAAATTAGACTCTAAGATCTGGGAGAGCTGTGATCATATCTCTTTCGCACATCACTATATACTTAGTGCTAAAGAAGGGCAGGAGTCCTGGGTGATAGTTGCCTTGTATCGGGGCCTAGGAGAAGCATGTGTTCCCAGTCCCATAGCTATCGAAGTGTAGCATCTCCCCATCCTCCAAAATTCAAAGTTATTTGCCAATGTCCTATCAGTGGAGAGAGGAAAAGTGAAATTTTTAGGAGCATATAATTGTATGGCAACCAGATTATAATGGTGAAACAGATTTATGTTCAATTAATTCTAAAATCAGAAATGACTGTGGGAGATAGCAAGCTACGAGAATCACAAGGGCCCTCTTGTGGTGGTCTGCCATCTCGGCAGCGTATCTCTTTCTTCCTCTTCTAGAGGACACTAAATTCAGCCCACCCTGGAAATTAACCAGTTCGGGAAACTCTGCTGGAAAGCCACATAGTGGCTAACTAGAAGGACTGATGGAAATGAATAAGACCTGCAGTCCTGACTTCAAGATTCTTCTACTCTAGTTGGGGATTTAAGAATGAAACAACTTTGTCATATCTGGGTTCACTAATATAGGTCATTTTGGAGACGAGCAAAGTCTTA
This sequence comes from Hystrix cristata, assembly GCA_004026905.1. Taxonomy (NCBI): domain Eukaryota; kingdom Metazoa; phylum Chordata; class Mammalia; order Rodentia; family Hystricidae; genus Hystrix; species Hystrix cristata. The sequence goes on from PVJO010002597.1 coordinate 82,351, forward strand.
ACTGTGCGCTTTCTATTTCACCAAAATATTTTTCCTTGATGTGTCTGCTGTTAAAGTCCAAGTCATTAATCAAAGCCGCATTCAGATGTTACTGTCTGATGAAATTCTTTCCTGACTGTTCCCAAGACAGGTAATTGGTCTTCCTCCTTCTGTGCTATCTACTTGCTTGTCGCTTACTTGCTCCTGCACCAGTGATGGGTGTGCAGGGAAGTGTTGTTCCCTCTGCCTGTGGGGCTCAATTCCCCTAGTATTTGTCCATCTGGCTCCTTTTCATTTGGCTAAATACTATTTTCTTTGCTAGTTCTTATGACTCTTATGCCTTCTGGTATTCATTTTTCTTTCCTGCTTTAATAATAGAACCATCAAACACTGTTTGGGCATGTGGCCAGCCAGAATAAAGATTGCATTTCCCAGCTTCCTTTGCAACGAGGTGTGGCCATGTGCATTAGCATTGGCCAGTGAAATGTAAGTGGACTTTTAATATGGTGCAAGCTTCCAGGGATGCTCCTTAACACTCTGTCTCTCCCATGCTCCGTCCATCCTGAAGCCTATGGCTGCCACCTTGGACCATGTGGATGATGACCACGCCTTAAAATGGTAAAAGGCTCAGCTGGAAGGAGCCTGGATCTTTGATGACATACAAACCTTGGACTGCCAGCCTCTAGATTTCATTTCTGTGTGAAAGAGATGAACTTCTATTTGATTTAAGACATTATTACCCATGCTGGTAATACACTATCACATGAGCTTTTACTTCCAAATGATTTCTTGTTTATTTTTTATCGTCTATTTTCCACTGTGGAACATAAGCTCCAAGAGGGCCGGTACACGGTCTGTCTTGCTCACTATTGTGTCTTCAGTCCCTGGAATAACGCCTGGCTCGCCGGGAGCACTGGATGAATATTTATTGTTAAATGACTGCTGCCTTGCTACACTGCACAGTCAATCTCGGGTCTGATTCATTTCCATGTCCACAGGCCTTAGCCCAGGCCCTGGTGCACAGAAGGAACAAGATCAGTGTGCACAAGACTGAGAAGGGAAAGGAGAGGGAGTTGGGTGGCCACAGCAAAGGCAAAAACAAACAACATACCCGGCATACTGGGAATTCCGCTTATGACACCGAGAGCCGGGGCTCCTGTGGACGAGAGCAGAAGGTGAGAGTCTCCTCAGTCACGCTCTGGTTGCTGCACTGTGGCTGCTGCAAAGCCCTCCTCGGCTCAGTCCCCACAACCAGGGACCATCTTCAAGGAGGAGGTATCTATTGTTACCTGGTGGGTACCTTTCTAAACGCATCCCATGCATCTTAAACTTAATCCCCCGCATCCGCATTTGACAGTGGGAAGACTGAGACTCGGCAGTGTGAATGGACTTGCCAAGCTGATGTTGCCCACTAATGGCAGAGCTGGGATTTGAACCCCACATGAGGCTTCAAGTTGAGGGATCAAGAAAGGGGCGGGACAACTCAGGGCAAGTCTTGCTCCTGAGACAGCCTCTATCTGCTCATCTGTAAAATGAGAATAACAATGGTGTTCATCTTCTCGCTCTGTCGTGAGCATTCAAAGTGTTAATGCGTATAAAGGTACACAGCACAGTGCAGGGCACAAAGACAGTGTTGCTCTAATGGCTACCGCTGACATTACAACATCTTAATTTCTTTAGGGCAAAAAATGCTTTCTTTTCTTTTGGGTTTCTTGACTCCTCTGTTCTGATGGAAATAAAAATCATTCAGTACTGCAAACTCATGTGTAGGGTGGATGGAAATTCGAGGAGCAGTTGGAAAGATCCCCTATATCACACTCCAGGATACTGTACCATTGTCATTCGCCAGAAAACAAAGTTACGGTTAAGTAGGCGTTAAGACTTAGACTTTACCCGAAAGGAACTGAGTTATAGGGACCTGAAGCAGGTATAATAAGAAAAAGGCCGCATGCTTTAGAATCAGACTGGGCTGGGCTCAGTTCTAACTGCTGCCACTCATGAGCAGGGTGATCTTAGATGAGTCCCTTTATCTCTTTGAGCCTTATTTTCTCACTTATGAAATGGACACAGTCATGGGAGGATTGAGCAAATGGCTGAATAAAAGAGCTAAGCCTGGTCTCTGGCACACAGGAGGCTCACTACAAATGGCAATGTCATTCCATGTCAGGGAAAGATATAGAGTCACCCATGGGGACTGGACTGAGGAGGCAGAAAAGTCCAGAGTAGTTAGCATTGGTTGCCCTGGGCGTCCGTGGTTAACTGTCAGCACTTGGCCAGCTGATCTTCTCATGAGGACTCAGCCAATTACCTCTCCGAGTGATGGGTCCCACATCTAGAACTCGGGCTAGGTCAAGTTGCAATACATCACTGCGGAGTTGATTTTTTGAACAAGACTGTGGAGATAAAGAACTCTTATTATGTAACAAAATTTAGGTGCAACTGATCTACCTTTACCAGTCCATCCACCCACCTATCCACCCATCCATCTATCCATCCATCCATCCATCCATCCACCCATCCATCCATCTGTCCATGCATCCTTCCAACAAATATATACAGAGAGGCCATTAGGTGCCAGGCTCCATGCCAGACTCTGAATTGTCCAGTTCAAAAAGATACTCACCGGCTGGCATTGTTCATTAAGGAAGTCACATAGATGAACCTCACAATGCAGGAAAACTAAGTCATAATTTCCAGCAAACATGAACATCTGAACTGAGAAGCGGCTCTCTGAAGACACCCCATTCTCCTCCACGGAGATAGTGGAATCACGTTGATTCGGGCAGCTGGAAGGGAGAAAGGACAAGCATTGGAGCAAGTGAGAAAGTTACACAGCCCACCCCCAGTTCCTTCCACCATAGCAGCACAGACTTTCTATTCCTCTATGTCCTCCATTTGTTCACATGCTTTAAACTATTTGGGCACACTCTCTGGAGTGAGAAAGAATGGTTTTACATCCAGCTCCACCCAATTTCTAGCTACGTGATCCTGGGCAGGTTACTTAACCTTACTGAGCCTCAACGTTCTTATTGCAACATGGAACTAATAATATCTACCTCACAGAGTGGAGGTGAGTCTCAGTGAGACACTGTATGTATTGCTTAGCACAAAGCTTGGCACACAGCTAAGCTCAAAGATAAATATCACCAAACAGTATTACTATGCTTTGAATCATGATCTATAGTTATGCATTTTCCTTTGTTTTTGTCATTTAATGTTACTGAATGATATTTTGTCCTGTAATATTTGTCATACATTTTTCATGTTGATCAGTGTTAACATCTGTATAATAGTCTATCATTACTCGATTTATACACTAGTTTTTGAACAATGAGCCCATTGCCAACATTATGAAGAATACCAAAATGGAAAATAATTGGTATTTCTTTATCCCACTCATCTATTTTGTTTTTTTTTTGTTTGTTTGTTTGTTTTTTTGGTGGTGCCGGGGATCGAACTCAGGCCCTTGTGCTTACAAGGCAAGCACTCTAATCACTGAGCTAAATCCCCAGCCCCCCACTCATCTATTTTGTATTAATACTTTATGCTATAATATCAGGAGTTAGCTTCCTGGATCAGAGGGTGTCGTTGCAATATGTAGTACTGAATTTTTTTCCAAAGAGGCAAGTCAATGTACACAATCGTCAGGTTCAGATGAGATAAATATTCACCCCCAAACTTTGTTAGGGCCAAAAGAGAATCCCAGAGTCGCCTGATACCTGTTTCTGATGATGAAGTACTTCACAGGGTCATCCTTGTGTTCAGAGGGGGTGGCATAGCAATTTCTCAGCAACAGGTTAAACCGGGAGGTGTCTCCCCTCTCCAAGATGGCACCCACATAGAGCATAGATTCCACCGGCAGCACAACTGCATCCCCTTCGTAAGGATTTGTGTAGCTCTGGTCTTGGAAGAGGGCCATCCTGACTGTGAATTCTCCCTCCCCGCCCACGCTGATGTTCAGAGAACTGAGACAAGGCAAACCACAGCAGAAACATCAGGTTTTGACCAGAGAGAGAAACATAAACCAACCCCTGCACTTGTATAAGGTTACAGAAACAAAGGCACACATCCGACCTCTAAATGAACTACTCAATCATCCATTTAAATGGAGTGTTTACTAGCTTCTAGGCACTAAACTTGACACACAGACAAGTCTATCTCCAGGACTTGCACTGATTCTCCCTGCACTAACCTTTATTTCTCACATGCACTAATTCTTATTCTTTACATTCACTGACTTCATGTTGTAGGACACATGTATCACTCACTTAAGCCATAAGGGTTAATGTACACTGCTATCATGTTACCTAGAGAGTGGGGTTGGGACTAGTTCTGTGGGTTCACAATTTTCAGCCTCAGTCTCATCCCTCTGCTCCCATGTGCTAGGCAAGTGCTCTACCACTGAGCTCCACCCCAGCCTTCACGCTGATTCTGTATGAACCATCAGTCCCACACAATATAGTCTGAAAACCATTGAATTTAAAAATGTCTAACCCTTCTGATCTTTCCACTCTGTGAACCCAGGAAGTAATGAAGGAATGGGACAGGTGCCCTGGCTTTCTGGACTCCCAGCTCAGAAAATCCCACAGCAAGTCTGGAAACATAAAAAATTTGATTCAACAGGGCCCCTCTCCAGGTAAAGAACTACAGCAATGAATAAAACAGACAAGAGCCTGTCTAGGTAGAATCCCACCCAAATTGTTTTGGTGTGGATGGAAGCACCATTTGTCCAAACAAAGGTGGCCTCGGTTTAAATCACAAGTCAGCAGTGAAGTCTTCTGCTTTCTACCATCCCACCTACCAAGATTAGGTCTGGGCCCCCTGTTCCCTACTCCCAAAGCACCCCACGATTCTCCTACATTGCGTTTATCTCACTTGTAAGAAATTGCTGATAGAATTATCTGTTCAGTGCTTTTCTTCCTCAAGAATACCTTTTTCAAGGTTATGACTCCTGAGCACATTTATAAGCACCGTTTCTTGCTGCAGATTGTTTCATAATAAAAATCTTTAATATATATGGAATATTCCTTAATATACAATCAACAAATATTTGTGGAATGAATGACCAAATAAGTACCAGCTCCCAAAAGGTGTTGCTAGCATTGCGCGGACAGAAGCGAGTGTGTCGAAAGTCAGGGTTATGGGTCAAAGGGCAAGGGTCAGTGCCATACCTTACAATGGGCTGAAGTGCCATCTGGAGGCTGACCTTCATGTCCAGCGGGTAGGCACACTGGAAGTTGATGTTGATGAACATATCTCTGATGATGAAATCGTTGGCCAAGGAGAGGGTGTTTTTGTAGATGGCGTGGGTTCCATTTTTCTTTGGCATAAAAATGAAACCACATATACATCTACATGGATGTGTGTAGGTCTACCTCAAACTCAGAGCTGTCTGATTCCAGAGTCAGTGTTATTAGCCATGCAGCTAACCTGCCTTCTGATCTCAAGGAAGTAAAAGGGCCTCTTCCTCGTCTTCCTGTGGCACTGATACTTTATGGGAAGTGGAATGGGAAGCAGAATGAGACTAAAAACTAGAACAATAAATGAAGGACCCTGGGGAGAGTCAGGGACCAGTATGTGAGATCCTCAGTACACCCCTCCCATGCCACCCTTAATTAAAATAATCACAATCATGGCTTACATTGATTAAGTTGAAGTGTCCCCCCGTCCTAAGCTCTTTGCATGGACCAAGATGAACGACCTCATGTGACCTTGGGCTTTCAGAGAGGGTAAGTGACTTGCCCAAAATCTCATAGCTGCTAAGCTGGGTCCCATCAGCCTGAGACTCACCCACTTACCTCCAGAATGTTCCCACAGGCACTAGCCTGGACAGGGCTGGTCACAGATACCCAGTTGCCATCCTCTCTTTGCATGATGCTGCTGCAGTTCCGATCACTCAGGTAGGCTAACACCTCCTCCCCAAAACCCAGGCTTCCCAGCAAACACTTGTCCAGCTTCACCTTGATCTCATGGGCCCCACAGTCCAGCTGAGGCTGCAAACTGTGAACATCTGGAAAGCCGAGAGGGGGCTTGGTAGAGTGGACAGAGATCTGGAAGCTGTGAGCCAAAGTCATCATGCCCACCAGGAGGCTGGGTAGACTAGAAGGATCCTGGGACCCAGGTGGGATTCACACTCAACCTGGCCCCAGTCTGAGATTTCCAAGCATCCTATGTGCAAGATTGGCTGAATTCTCCTTGGGAGTTGGAATCTTTGGAGAAGCAAAATGCTCCTACATTCCAAACTAGAATCAATGCTAGATACGCTCTACTTTGTGAAGCCAGCACACCCAACCAAGTTCAAAGCCACTGAATTCATTCATTCATTCATTCATTCATTCATTCATTCCACAAATATTTCTTGAGCATCTACTATCTGAGTTCTACCCCAGGAATATGCCTGTATCCCAAACATGAAGACTCTAGGAATTTGCGTAACTCCCACATTGTAGTGTGCTCGTCAGTACCCCTCTCCCTCCTGAGTCAGGCAAGCCCATGTCAGAACTGCTTTCTGAGGTTATGGTCCAGAAATTTGTTCCAAGCCTTCCCTCTCATCTTTACAAGCACCTTGGCCTTGAGGGAAGGATGCAGGAGAATCCAGTTTCCCCCCAACCTCAGCTCCATACCCGATTCTGAGCCATACATTCCCCTAACCCTCCGAAGCTCTCTCCTCCTTCCCTGCCCACTGTCCTGAGTGGGAGCTGCTCACCAGAACTACTGAGGTCCTGTCTGCAGAAACAGTCCCAGATGCCATCTTCGACCCGGCACTCTTCCTCAGGGCGGCAGGCGTTCTCACACCTGTTCTGCGCCGTGGAAGGGTCTAGGGGAGGGAGCACGGTGGAAAAGGATCAGGACGCAAGGCAGGGCCCCCAAGTCCAACCCCTTCATTCCAGCAGGGCCCTGGAGTCTTGCTAACAATGTGAGATACTTAGCAGATTTCCTGACTCTCAATCCAATGGAGTGATTGGGAAGCTGAAACTGTCGTCAAATCACTTACTGCAGGCCAGGCAGGCAGTGTTACTTTCTGCACGTTAGCTCATTCGTTCTTCATGGTAACAGTGTGAGACAGGGCAGCTCACTGAGGCCTGGGCTAGCATGCTTGGGTTCAAATTGCAGCTTCATGATATTGGAAAATCTACTTAACCTCTCAGTGCCCCAGACCCCTAAGCTGGGTAGCTACATAACACTTATTTAGTGGAGTTGCTGCCAGATATCAATGCATTAATACACTGAGTGTGCTTAGGATAGCAGCAGGCCCATTACGAACTCCACGCATTGCCTATTAGTCTGCTATTATCTCGTTTCTTGGATCAGAAAGCTGAGGCTCGGAGAGGTAAATTTAAAGTGCTCAAATGACAACAAAATCTGAATGAGTCTGAGTTCTTGACATGCTGTACACACGAATCAGGAGATTTCATTCTTGCATCATAATTTCTGACCTGACTCAAAGTGTTGGAAGGGCTGGCAACTGTGGATGTACACTCCTGCCGGGTCGGTGCTGGCAGGAGCTGAGCAGAAGCTGCTGTAGCTGCCTGGTCTCCCCAGGACCCGCTCTGCTGACCCCTGGGTGGCATGCTCACCTGTGCAGTATCTCAGAGTGCAGGTCGGGGTGGACTCCAGCCTGTACACGTGGTACCCACCCAGGCAGGCCTTCACCAGCACGTTGGTGCTCCAGAGACAGCAGCTTTCGCTCCAGTGGGCACAAGCAATGCGCTGGACGATACCATCCCCCAGGACGGGGTGGGTCCCATTCAGCCACATGGGAGCATCTGTCTGGCATCGGAACACCGGGACGCAGCTCTCAGACATCCTCACTCCTCCTTCACCCACAAAGCGGTACCAGCCGTACAGGTTCTGGTCACAGAGCTTGCCGCCCTCTGTGTTCTCCGAGCTTCGGGAGGGCTCGTCCAGGACGGTGTGATTCTGGCAGGGGTCAAAACAGATTTCGGCCTCTGGGGTGCCGGGGTCTCCGCAGACCAGGTCTTGCCCATAGGGACCGGCTTCTCTGGTGCTTGTGTAACCTGTGAAAGGGACAGAACCCGCTTGGGTTTACTGAGCAACTCCAGAGGCTACAGCATTCTGATTCCCCCGACACTGTCCTTTTTATGTGCTAAGGACCCTAATGAGGCCTAAAAGCACTTGCTCTATGAACAAAACATCAAACATCACAGTCTTGGGATCAGAATAATCAGAGAGAACTTTCTGTGGTATTTTATAGACATTAGGAGATTTGGGCCACTGCCCTGCACAAACCCCCACTGCCCCACCCAGGGTTACTGAGAGCCTCCATGTGGGGCTCCAGGGTGGCCTGCTTGAACAATATTTGTTTTTCTCATAATTGTAATGCAGACTCACTGGGTGGGGGGCTCGAATATGAAAATGGATAAGGCAAAAATGAAGTTTATCATAGTGCCCACTTCAGCAGCACATACTCAGAAATTAAAGTTTTTTTCAAGTCCAACATATCCACAAGGTATTCACAAAATTGTTGTATAGCTTTTAGTTTCTTCCTATGCATATAAATTAATAATTATTTTTTAAGAAATAAAACTCAGTTTAGTGCTGTCCAATTTTCCCATTTGCATTTTTACTTAATATAGTATAGGCATTTTTCCATAGCAGAGATATAGTCTAAGAAGATTTCTCAACCTCGGCACTATTGACAGGTTGGTTGGGTCATTCCTCATTGTGGGACTGTCCTGTCTTGGGCTTTCTGAGAGAATCCCTGTCCTCTATCAGAGAGGTGCCAGTAGCACCCCTGAAGTTATCTCTAGGCATTGCCAAGTGCCCCCCTGGGAAGCAAAATCGCCTCCAACTGAGAACCATGGATTTCATAGGACCATTTCTTATTTCTGATCTTCCCTTTTCTTTTTAGGTTTCTTTTTAGGTTTCTTTTTAGGTTTCTTTTTAGGTTCTTTTTAGGTTTCTTGCTGTGATATACAACAAGGCAGAGATGTAAGGAGAAGGAAAACCAGCTGTCGGTCAGGTTGACTTTAAATCCAGCTCCACACCTGCTGGGGCCACATGCGGGTAGCAGCTGAACTCTCCTGAGACTCCTTCATGCTGGTGGTTCCCAGACTGGGTTCCCACGCCACAGGTCACAATGTTGCTATACCTGTGTTTGCCTGTCCCCAAAGGAATAATATCGAAGGTACAAAGAACGAGCTATATTTTAATATGCATGAAAACAAATATACAGACATTAAGCATTTTTAAAGACTCTGCCAGGCACTGCCAGAGTCACCTTAGAATACATATGCTCCATTTCGGAAATAAAGGCTTAAAGGAGGTGATGGGATGATTTCTGTAAATTGCCAGTTCTGTGCCTGAGTCAAACTTGTTCCTGTCTCTGGTTCTGATCTGCAGAGTGCTCTGATTAGCATGTGACTGAGTGACAGAGAAAGGACAAACGTGGGCTCACATTTTTTGTATTGTCTCTTTTTTTTCCCTTTTTATTTTAACATAACACACTATTTATATTAATAAAGAAAATATAAAAACACTCTTCTTAGGTCTATGAAAAAATACAACAAAATTTCAGAACAAAATAGAGAATAATAATAGTTAACATGCTGTGTATTGTGATCTTAAAAGAATGGCTAAAATGTTCCTCAGAGCACAAGTCACATACAAAAAAAGAGACTCTTATAAAGAAGAAACTAACAAATAGAAGGACAAAACATTTTTTTCAATGAACAAAAAGAGACTAGTAGTATAAATGAAATAAATGGGCATATATCTTGAAATATTGTTGTTTCGCATTCTTACGATACACGTCAGAGGGGCTTCTTAGAAGAGGAGATAGGCAAGATTTTCTCATGCATGCACTCGCCTTAGGGAAAGGAGCCTCTGTACCTGTTATTCTTGCATCATTTCTTGCATGCTCTGTATTTTTCCCATCAGAGTCCCTGAGCTGAGTTCTCCTCCCAACGCCCTCTCCACAAGGCTGAAATTGCACCCTAGTTTGGAACATGAGACCCTTCTACAAATATTTAAGTCACCCGATTCATACAGAGGTGAGATGCTAATCAGTTCCAGGAGCGCTCAGTCACCTGCCGTGGCGTGGGGGCAGCACAGAGCTGAAAGTAAAGGCAGCCTGACCAGCAACTGGTCTTACCTTCATCCCTTCATTCTATCACTGCCTTATCATACCTCTCATCCCCTGAAACCCTGTAAGAAAGAAAGAGGAATATCGGCAATCAGAAATGGCTCTATTAGATCAGGAAGAGATCAGAGACATCAGTAAGTCTAGTAGATGAGCAAAATAATAACAGGAAGAAGCTGCCAACACAAGGCGGTGGGTGGTTTATTTCTTCATTTCTCCCAACCCAACTTTCTGATCACCCCTAGACACAGAGAAGGTATGCCGACTGGTTCCTTCTGCCCTTTCAGGCAACTCTCCAGTTTGGCTCTGAGACACCGACATGATTCCCTTTTCTCTTACCACGTTCCCCTCGACCTCCAGCTCTGAGTCTTTGCTTAAACCTATCTGTTCCTTTTGTTGACCCAAACTGCTGCCTCTGCACTGTGCTGCTCACTCCCCAGGTCCTGCCAGACACCTGCAATGCCAGGCGAGCAGAGTACTCACCTTGCTGCACCATCGATGCCAGGGTCAGAAGGCAAGAGGCCACAGCCAGCCACAGGAGGTCAGAGCCCACCATCCTTCCTGTAGGGCGAGGCACACAGGTCACTCGACAGTGTGCACACTGTCCATGCAGCTGCAGAAGAGGAAACACCCACGTATGGTCAAGGCACCCTTGGGTGCAGGGACAAGATGGGACCTCACATCAGTCCACATCTATTGTGTGACACCATTTGCACTAAGCTCCTTCCATGCTTTATTTCATTGAAGGCTCAAAACCATCCTACAGGGAAGGTGCTTTAATCGATCGCTGTTACAGACAAAGCATCTGAGACTCAGGGTACATTAATCTAAGCAAATTGCAGTACACCTCTCCCACATGCAAGCGCCATGCTGGTAGCTAAATAGCTTGCTGATGGCCACAGCCTGCTGTTGTCAGAAACAACTCTTGGCTTCTTCCACAAAGTGCTAAATAGTTTCAAAGCAGGAGTGAATTGCAGAAATGGGGTGAGATAACAGGAGTAGAAGACTTAGCAAGAGGATGAAGTTAATAAGAAGCCTGAGAGGTGCCAGTCTTGCAGAATGTCCTAGAGGGGTCTCAGGATGGCCCCTGTTCAGATAGAAGTAGAAGACGCTCAGAGATTGATGGAGGGAGAGATGTATAGAGCCTGTGAGTGCCGACAGACAGAAGTAATGGCTCCCTGCCTGTTCTATGTCCCAGGTCCTGCTAGGAGCTCCCAAAATGTCCTCTACATGTAGATTTCCATAAGGGTGAGACCACATCACGCTGACCCTGTGTTCCTTGCTCTTAGCACAGAAGCTGTCACACAAGAGCTGCCTAGTAAAAATGTAAAGAATGAGTGAATAAATAAATGAGTGGGTGGGTAGAAAAGAAGGAGCTTTGAAAAGCCAGCCAGCACTCGAATGACGTATCCTCTTCTGGGAAACTCTCCTAAGAGGGCAGCTCTCGGGATGACTTCTCACTGCTCCTGAAAGACTTCCCCTGTTTCGGGAAGGGGTATTGTGGATATGCTCTGAGAGGGCAGGGTTGTGAGCATAAGAGATTTGGCCCCAGATGGACATCTGTCTTTCCGGAGGTAAGGGTGAAGGGGACATCTGCAGGCTTGGAGCAGGTAGCCGGTGGCTGGAACTATGGTCGCACTGGACATAGAGATTTTAAGAGCACTTGACAGTGGCTAGGGTCCAAGTTCTTTTCTGGGGTTCTGAAAGTTCCCAGAAACAAACAACCCTAGCACTGGCAGTGGGTCAAGAGAGTGAATTCCCCAGGATTCAAGGAAAGCTTGCAGGGGCACAGAGCAAGACTTACCTTAGGAAGAGAACCCAGAACCTTCCTTCTCTTCCAGCTGACTGTGGGAATGCAGCCTGCTGTGGACTGTGTTTTTTATTGCTACCTCCCACCCATGTGGCTCTCCAGGATTGGTGCTTAGGTAGGACTGGCGTTAGTTTCCCAGGCACACATCAGCCTTGGGCATAGGTAAGATAAGTGATTTCCCGCAAGAGACGGTGAAAAAAAGAGCCTTTGCCCTTTCCCCCACCATCTAAACAAATCTCCCCTTCATACAAATGCTTCTCTATAAACAATTGCAGTATGTACTGAATGCTGACTACACTGGGCACTGTCAAGCTCTCTGCAACCATTACTTCTCACATTTAATCCTTAAAATAAACCCCATGAAGCTGCTACCATATTTATTCTCAGAAACCAAACCTTAATGAGAAGGAAGTTTAATACCCAAAGGAAAGTAGAGAAAAATCAAAACAGGCACCTGTTTGCACAATGGATTTCCAAGGTACACTGTGCTCCTAGCTAACTCCTTCAAGGCACTTTTGCTTCAAGCAGCTTGGGGCCCATGAGAGCAAGGGAAAAACTAAGGCAAGGGGGTTCCAATCCTTGACCCCTACCTTTTACTCAACTTCAGATATCACAGCTTCTTCATGTATACTTCTTCATAGATACTCAACTTCTGTATCTCATGGGACATCTGGGAAGCACCTGGGAATGGCCAATTTGTCATGGTGACTCATAGACTGAAGAAGGATACACAAGGCTTCTGGACAGAGTCAGCATCAACATAGCTTCTTCTTTCTCTTCTGACATGTGGGCTACTCAGGCGATGGGAAGGCATGCAGGAGAGAAGAGGCTAGAGAAGATCTCAGATCTTTAAACTCCAGGCTTGCACCGGGCTTCCACGGCATGACGGAAATCACGGGGTCAGTAAAAGGGTCACTGCTTCCACAGAATAGATGCCCCCGCCTTTTCTCTGTTGCTTGGGGAGTCTTTAAGAAGCCAGGGCTACTGGAGACAAAGAGCCTGGGGTATCTCTGACATTGTTCCCTTACACCTTCTAGCAGAACTTTAATCTGGACAAAGAAAAGATGCCACTCCTGATGCAGATGGGGGGAAAATCCCCCACAGGAACTTACAGGAACTGGACGCACTATGTAGCCCACTACCTCTCTCAGTTTGGGCAGATACTCTCCCCAGTCTCCCCAGGGGCCACCCTCGCCTTCCGCATCCTCACGGACTGTGTCTGCAGCGGCCATCAGCCCTCGCCCCACCATCCTTGGCAGATATCGTGTATCTTACTTCAAAAAAATTAAGACCAAAAGGCTGACTGTGATCCTTCTCCTATGACTGCATAGATATTTGCCTCCTCCTCCCTCTTCTCCTCATTCTCCTCCTTCTCCTCTTCTTTCTCCTCTTGCCAGTGCTGAGGATCAAACTCGGGGCCACTTTCACACCAGAAAAGTGCTGTATCATTGAGCTATACCCCCAGCCCCTCAGTCCCCCACCCACTTACCATATACTCCCCTCATTTTGCTATTTTTTTTTTACCAAGAACATGTATTGGTACAATTTAGATAGACATAATGATCACATTCATCATAGTTAGTTTGTACCTGTACATGATTTATCTTGGTTTCCCCCCTTCTCCACCTCTTCCGTCCACTCTATTTTGCTATTTTTTAAAGATTTGTTGTATTTAGTTAAGTTGAAAGATAACATTGTACGTTTTTGTCATGTTCAATACATTTTGAAGTACATATACACAGTGCTGTGATTAGATCTAGCTAATGAGCAAATACATGCCCTCCCATAGTTATTATTTTTGTATTAAGAATATATAACATCTATAAGCTTTAATTTTTTGGCTTCCAGGGCATGTTTTATTGGCCTAAAACCAAAATAAGATAATATAATTTTCTGGCCTGCCAATTAGCTATATAAAAGTACATTTAAAAAATATTTTTCTGTCTCAATTTCTTTATCGAGGGGAACAAAAGAAAATGGTTTAGCTGGTGTACAAGGTGACTTTAAATAGTCTTTCTGCACAGGAAGATCGAGGGGATGAGTGAAGACTTTCAACATCTACCTCTTTGTATAGTAGATGTTCTTTTAGTGACATCATAAAGATATTTTTCTCCCTTAATAGAGGAAGAAAATATATAAATAGCTGAAAGCACTTTCTCTGCTTTTCAATTTTACCAGTTTTTTTCAGAAGCTGTAACAATATTACTGACTTTTTATTTATTTCATAAAAATTAAAGAATGATTTTCATTTGGGTACTCTAAAATTGTTTTTAAAATTTTTCAAGAATACAAAATATCGTCATTCAGTATAGTCATTGTACAACAGACCTCTTGAAATTTATTTCTACCATGTAACTGTAATTGTCTATATTTCCTTTAATCAACAATGAGAATTTTATGTCACAGTTAGAATAGGTCTTAGCAAAGACAAAGGAAAAGAAATGTTGATGAAGATATGGAGAAAAGGGACTTTTTACATGCTGTTGGTAGGAATGTAAATTAATCCAGCTATTATGGTAAGTAGTGTGGAGATGCCTCTAAAAATTAAAAACAGAACTATCATAAAAAATACATTAAAAATAGAACTGTCACATAATCCAACCATCCCACTTCTGGGTATGTAGCCAAAGGATATGCAATCGGTGTGGTGGAGAGATGTCTGCACCCCTGTGTTTACTGCAGCACTCTTCAGAATAGCGGAAGTGATCTAAGTGACCATCAACAGATGAATGGACAAGGAACTATGTGTTGTATACACACAGTGGAGTATTATTCATCCTTGAAAAAGAAAGAAATCCTGTCATTTGAGAAAAATGGATGAACTAAGCCAGGCACAAAGAGACGAATACCACATGATCTCACTCATATGTGGAACCTAAAAACATGGATCTCATAAAAACAGAGTAGAACAGTGGTCACCAGAGCCTGGGGTGGTTGGAGGGAGGTTGGGATGGGCAAAGCATCCTCCTGCATTCCAATTCCACTCATTCTCCCTCTCTCAACCCCTCCATTCCAATATAAATCTTGGGGCTAAAACTTCCTGAGGTCATTTCATAGGCAGGTTCGATGGTCCTTTATCCCTATCCCTTGTCATTGGATTTGTTTGCTTCTTCTACTGGGCATGCTAACTTCTTTCCCTTTAAAAAATTTTCTATGCCTGTCTAGGTATTCCAGCTGTCACCATAGGATGCTCTTCCTCCAGCAGTCCCTTAAAATGCCAGTAGGTAGGTCCCATTTTTCTTGTCCATCCTTACCCTCTCTGGGAGGCGTCAGGTTATCTGATGGTCCCAAGTGCCATCCCCAGGCTGGTGTTTTCCCGGTCTGCTCTCCAGCTAGGACTGGTCTCCTGAACTGCAGGCCCATCGGCCGCGTCACCTGCTGGGCTTCTCCACTTGGGCTGCAATGCTCGAGGCCCCTTGAACTCAATGGCCCCGATCCGAATCTGTCGGTTCCCTGACGTCTCCTCCTCACCGTGTCCATCATCTACCACAGTCAGAAGCACCACTACCCACCCGGCATCCACACCGGGAACCTGCCTCCTTCCTTCTGCCCTAGGCCCTCATTTCCAGTAAGCACCAAATCTCATCTTTCCACATTTCAAACATTTCTTCAATCCATCCTTCCTTCTCTGTTTGTGCTTCAGCATCCGAAGTCAGGCCATCTCATGATGGTGACTTTGATTACTGTTCAATGGATCTCTCTGCTCTCGTTTTTATCAGCTTCATTTCCACGTTCTCCCCTGCAGGCAGATGGCACAGCACCGTTTCTGCATTATCCTCAATTTTCAATGCTCCGGGCTCCCTGGGATCTGACCCTGATGACAGTTCCCACCTCACCTATGACGTCCCTGCTACACTTTCTCCGCTCCAGACACTGCATGCTTCTCTGACTCACACACACCCCTTTGTGTGTGTCTCCTGCCTGCCCTGGCCACCCTATGCCCAGCCCTTTCCTACTGAGCACCGCTTCCAGGAAGCCTTTCCTGACTCCACAGGCTGCCAGCTGCTCCTCTCCTCTGCTCTAGGCCTCTGGAGGCTGATTCCAATCACACTCAGTTCCCAGGTAACTTATCTGCCTCCCTCTGAAGCTGTAAGAGCTGTGTGGACAGAGATCCTCCAATCTGTGCAGTTCTAGCCAGCACCATGAAAGTATGTGTTGAATAAATGAATATATGTGTACAATATCCACGCTCCAGACTCTCTCCAGTGAGTAATGCCCCAAACATATGACTGTCCAATGTCAGCCTTGGCAGAAAGACACAAAACCCTGCCTCAGGGCCTTTGCACTTGCTTTTCCCACTGCCTCTCAGATATCCCCAGCTCGCTCCTTTACTTCTCTCAGCCTTGGCTTATCAGAGAGAACTTGTCTATTCATCTACATAAAATAATGTCCCCTCTGCTATTACCCCCTTTCTTTGTGTTGACCTTCCTCCATAGTACCTGCCAAGATCTATCACATTTCACATAGTTATTGTTTAAATGTTCACTCTTCCAGATATAAGTCCTTTACCAGCAAGTGTTCTGCTTTGATTACTTGGTGGTGTCTTGGTGCTTATAAAGTGCCTGGCTTTGAAGTTATGCCCCAAATATTTGTTGGGTTTATGAGCCGAATAACTAACTGATAGAAATCAGAAAGGAAAGGAAAATACCAGGAACAAAGGGACAAAAGAATGAATTCTGATGTGCTTTCTCTGCCCCCACCTCTTGTTTCTGGCCCTTGTTTTTACTTTTCTTGGCTCTGATTTTTCCCTGGTGTTGTGCTGTACCTGAGTCAAAGTACAGCTCGGTGGGGCCCAACTGACCCTGGATCGGCATGAGTGTGCGGTCTACGTGAAGGCAGCAGGTGTGTACTCCTGGTGCAGGTCTGTGTGTGATAAGAGGTCCCTATCGCAAGACACACTGTCCCAGCAGCCCTCGTTTACTGATACACACATGTGTTTCCCTGGGATCCCACAGGCCTCGGCTCTGTTGGAAAGGCCCCAGCTAGAGTCCAGGAAAGCAGCTGGGCCGGGGCAGAGAGTTCCCACGGGCACCGGCGTCTTTCTGCCCACTTGGCAAGAAGGTGCAGAGATCCTTGGGTGATGCGGTGTCCTGGGCCCCCCCTCCTGCTGGTGAAGCTTCCCCACCCCTGGGAGAGTGGATCTGCTCTCCACTGTTGCTGCAGTCCTGGCAACAGATCTGCAGCTTCCACAGTGAGAGGGAGATGTCTGATGATGGAGGGGCCCAAGGATGCGCCATGCTTCTATCTTATCATTCTAAGGACTGGGAGACTCGTGAAGGCCGAACTGTCTGTCTTACCCACCGATAGCTCGCCAGCACTAGCACAGGGCCTGCACATGTGAAGACCTTGAAAATGTTTCTGGAAAACCAAACGATCCCTTGGAGAGCATCAATATTGTCCCCGTTATACAAAAGCAGTCATTGTGTGTTAAACCCTGCATTTCTGGCAGACAAAGCGCAGAATTTCTGCCTCCAGGAGGCCAGGCATTGTGTGTGATTTGCTCACTGTGTTGTGTTCCCTGCTATGTCTGTAGCATCAAGTACAGTGCCTGGCACATGGAACAGCTCGGTCAGTTCTTGAATAAACGAACGGGTGAGTAAGTGACTAAGTGAATGGATGAATAAGTGAATGGACACGTAGACATCATGTGTCTCCTCTAAGGTCACAGAGCAGAACCTGGGTTGAACTTGTTTCTGAGCAGACGGCCTGCTCTCCCAGGGGACAGGGACCTGGGGCTGCTTTTTCCCACCATGGGATCCTCTGCACCAAAGACGGTGCCACATCAAGCAGGTGCTCAGTAAATACTTGCTGACTCAATGAATGACTTCAAAGGCTGTTTATTATTATTATTATTATTATTATTATTATTATTATTATTATTATTATCATTTTGCCACACTCTTTAAGGAGATGGGGCCTCATGTGCAGGCAAGTCACAAGTCCCATCTTGAAAGCGAGTGGTATTGAAAGACACAAGCTGTTTTTCCAAAGCAAGGATTAAAGGGGAGAAAATAAGAGCAGGTGGATGGAAAGGCGAGCCTCTTGGCCGGCAGGAAGTGAGCTGGGCACCACCAAGCACAGGGTTTCACCCCATGGATCACTGAAATGCCAAGGTCAGCGTGGCCGAGAGAAGCAGGGGCAGCCAGATCTTCAGGAGCCCTGAAACCAGAGCAATTATAGGGCCACTGATGTGCTTGTGTCTAATTAACATCAGGTACCTCTTATCCTGACCAGTTACCAAAGGACGCCCTCTCTGGGCTGGTCAGTTAGAAAAAGGTGCTCTGAAGACCAGTGAGAAAAAGATGCCTCCCTCTAAGTGGAAAAACATAAAAAGGTGACCTCCCAAGTGGACTACTTTGAAAAAGGCAATCTCTCCTCTGGCTGGGCTTGCTACCTCCTCAACAGGGCACTCTTGTGCAGTGTCCAACCTATTCAGCCATCCTCAGAGACCCTAGTGGGATATTCACAGAGGGCTAGCCTCTTAGGAATATCATGACTCTCTCATTCTGAGCTTACTAGCCCTGGACTGAACCCACCCAGGACAAACTCCCGGGTGGTGGAACAAGCCCCCGGATCTGGGGGCCTGGAGCCAAGAAAGGCAATGGTTACATGGAGTTTTCATCTAGATTTTCAGACAGTTTAGTAGCTGTGAAAAATCACAGACCATAAAAATGTCACCAGTTCCTGGCCTTTGTAGTTTGAGAAGGCAAGAGTCAAACAGACAGCATTTCTTGTTTGCCCAAAGTGTTCACCCAGCACTAAGCATGCTTTTTGGCACATAATGGACCTCAACAAATATTTGTCACCTGTTAAGCAAATTCTGGAAAAGGTGTTTGAGATGAGCCGCGGAGCTTCAGGGAGTGCCTGGAGGCAGGTGTGGGGTCTGTGCATATTCTTGGGGCACCAGTTTATAATAAGTGTGCGCATGTCTGTATATGCAAATACACATGCATGCCATTGTGTGTGCATCTGCAAATATCAATGCATACATATGATGCCATGTGTTTGCTCACACACCTGCACACTCTGTATTCTTATGTGCCTGTCTGAGTGTCATGGCTCTGTACACTACTGTGAGACAACACAAGTCGGTGCACACAGGTAGGTCCACAGATAAGTCGCCTCTTTCGAGATCACGCCTAGCAGCCAGCCCCTCAGTACGCCTGGGGGCCCCAGACAGAGCAGCGCTGTGGAGCAGGCCCCTGTGCAGGAAAGGCCTGAACTTACCCAAGCTGCTAGAAGCAGCCCTCGAGACTGCGGCCTGGGCACCTGTGGGGGGAAACAGAAGTATCCATGAAAAGAGGGAGCATGAGGCTGACAAGAAGCCCGAGACAGTACCCTTCAGTCTATTCTTCTTGCAGGCAACCCAAATCTTGCCGAAACACAAATCTGATTAAGCCATTCCCCTGCTTTGGAACCTGCAAGGCCTCTCCACTGCTTTCAGAAAAAGGCTGAAACCTTTAGCAAAGGCTACAGGCTCCCAATGTCTGGCCTCACCCCATCACCATCCCGCATCACCTACAGCGTGCCTGGCCTTACCTCAGTCCCCCTGACAGACTGGGCCCTTCCTACCACAGGTCATTTGACCTTGCTCTACCATCTTCCTGGGATTCCTCCCCTACCTTCTCTTCCCTGTCCTCTCTTAGTTGAGGCCACTTTACTTTCCAAATCTGAGCCAAATTTTTCCCCAATTCTCCAGACTGGGTCTGGTTCCCTTGTCATAAGAGCTCAGAGCCTCTATACATTTTCTTTGCTGCACTTAGGACAATTCAGCTATGCACGCTTAGATGAGACTATTTGAATAACATCTCTCCCACTGATCTGTAAACTGCATGTGCCTCTGCTTGTCACAAGATCTCCGACCACTAGCACCATGTCTAGTGGACAGCAGGCACAAAAGACACATCTATGCAGTGAATGAATGAATGAATGAATGGGAATTCACCTGCTCCCAGTTCTTTAGCTCACAGTAAGACCCGAAAGTGCCAGCTCTATCATCCCCCCTTTCCAGACAGTGCTCCCTGGCAGGAGTGATGAGGAGGGAGTGGCTCTTACCTCTGCGCGTGATGGGACCCAAGTTGAGGACACGGGATTGGTCTATGAAGCCCCCACTTCGGAATCTGGTCCCGGAGCAGGTCTGCGGGTGGGGTGGGGGGTGACAGAGAAAGCCTTCCGTGGGCGAGGGAAGTTGAAGGGTGGGGAAGGGGCTGCATGCCTCATCCTCCTGCCTCAGGCTGAGGCTTGAGGCAGATAGAGATCATGTTCCAGCTCTACCATCTGTTATGATCTCAGACAAGTCACTTACAGTCTGAGCCCCTCTCCCTACTTAGAATTTGGGGCTGGCTTTCTAACTTCCTTGTATGTATATTATAAACTCGCTTATAGAGTTTCTGTGAAGCATTAAAACGCTGAAACACTGAGGTGCACACGTGTTCCTGCAATTAGAAGATAAGCTTGAAGATAAACCAGACAGGTTATCAGCTGGTCACACAGTCCCTGACCCTGATTTCCCAGGTCTCCTGTCTGGCCACACCCACCCCATTTTACTGCTCCTACCACGCTGGAACTAAAAAAGGGAAACACAGCAGAAATGTTTGTTTTCTTTTAGACCCGCGGCCTTAGGTCTTCAGCGGTGGGAGAGGGGCAGGGTTAGCAGGCTGAAGCAGGGACTCACAGGCTTGCATTTCTCATTCACAGTGTCACACAGGTACACTTCACAGTGCAGGTAGACCAGGTCATAGTTTCCAGCGAACCGGAACATCTGGACGGAAAATCGGCCCTGAGCGGATTCCCCGTTCTCCACCACTTGAATAGTTGGGTCAGAAGTGCGTGGACATCTGGTGAGGGACAGGTTGTGTCACAGAATGTGGCTGGTTAAGTGAAGACTCTGATGTCAGACTTCCTGGGTTCAAACATCACACTACTACCTATTATCTTTGTGACCTCGACATATTTAATCTCTCTGTGCCTCAGTTTCCTCATCTGTATACAGGGAATAAAAATTGCAGCCCACAACAAAAGATATTTATGAGGATTAAATTAGTTAATTTTTCAAAGTGCTGAGAACCTAATAGGTGCTATCTATAGTTAATGCTAAAATAGAAAAGTCATTACTACAGAGTTGAAACTGTCCAATAGTCACTTTGTGATTTCCCAGGAAATGGCATTCTAGAATCATTAGCTGCTAGTATGTGCTGTCTATAACATGCCTGTCACAATGGAAACCCTGAAGAACTGAATGCTACTGAGCAAACCAAAGTGTGTGCCCCCATCTGCACACATACACAGGCGGCTGGGCCATGAAGACTATCTCGAAACAGCAATACCCTTAGATGTGTGCACAGGCACCCAAGGTGGGCAAACTGAGTGCCTGGGTGCCCCCTCTACTACTTCACATCTTTTGCTCAAAATGCATTTCAAAGAAAGGCTGGCTGTTAATGGCAAGAACTGAGACAGGAACTTCCAGGATGACGTTCGCCCTCCGTCTTGTGTCCCCCGTAATTCAGATCTCACCCTGGAATTGCCAACTCTGATTAGCCACATAAAAGCCCCGAGGTTAAGCTGCTCCTCCCACCAAAAGGCAGAGCAAAGAGCCAACACAGCCCCTGGTGGCCCAAGCACTCAACCCAAGCAGGGCACCCAGGTGTCCTTGTGGACGCTCTCTTGTCTCCTCTTTATGTAAGAGGTGATGGCCGGAGGAGTGAGGCTCTGACACCCTCCTTGGCTGGTGGTCCTCAACCCGCTTCCTTGCACTCCCAGACCAAAATGTGCACACACGCCCTGAATTGCTTCCTGATTCCTCTTCCAAAATTTCCAGTCTTTCCACAACAGGTATACTGTACTTTTACACTCAGTGAAAACAAGTCCAAAACTCCCTGCAGAGTATCACCTATCACATCCGAGGAAATGAATATCCAGAGAGATTAGCTGATTTGCATCTCAGAACAAAGAAATGGGAAAGCCAAGAACTGCACCCAGGTCTCTGTGATGTCTCACTCAACGTCATGTAACGTTTTCCAAGTTCCATTTCTTTTGTGCCCTAGCTAGATACCACTTTGATGAATGTTTGCCATATACTCCAGGATCTGAATTATTATTTACTTTCTCTTTTTCTTTAAATCCACTTACATTTTTACTGAAATACATTTATTTTCCAGAAGAGTCTTTAGGCCATGACCACAAATGGCAATCAGGTTGCCAGTATCAGTTGCCTTAAATAGAACATGATCATACAAAAGACAATACATCAAGCGAGAGTGCAATTAAAATTTAGTTAGACATAGTTAATTGCAAAAGGCCCCTTAACAGACTTCTGCTTCTTCTTTTATGGCAAAAGGAAATGCCAAATAACAGAGAGGTATGAACATCAGATTGGTGAGAATTTCCCTTCAAGGAACTCAGGAAGATTCTAGATCTGAAACTGGAATAGACAGGTCACAATCTCTCAAGGATGCTTTCTCTATTAAAACTGCAAATGTCCTTTTCCTTCTCAAGCTTTGCTTTTCCATAGTCCCTTTATCACTAACACACTCTGCATTTCATTTTCCTGTCATTACCAACCCCCCTTCAGAATATAAAGTGTACAAGGGAAGAGGTTTTAGTTAATGCAATATCCACAGAGCCTTGCACATAGCAAGCCTCTAAAATATCTGCTCAATTTATGAATGAAAATGTATTTCACAGGGTGTGGGTCACAATTATTGAATGCCCCTTGATAAAAGGGAGGGCACCTGGTCCTCCCACTTTCAGGTGGCCCATGGTTGACTATGCCTGCCCCTCACATCTGGCAGCCAGGTGCCAGGCTGTCTGCTCCTCGGGATCTGCCCTTCTATAAAGTTTTTCACCTCTTCTGAGTCACGGATTCCCTTGGCTCTTGTACGTCCCTCCTCAAATATAATGTTTTCCAATGCATACAATAAAATATTTTAAAGATTACATCGGAAGCCGGTTAAATTGAAGTACTTTTTAAAAATATCAAAACATTCGGTATGTATTTTATATGTTTGCATATATTAGATGTAAAAATATACTTGCAAACATACTATTTGATAATACATTAAATAATAAGATCTGGTGGAAATTTTAATACCACACTAACTAGAAAGTGTTGAGGGGCACAGTTTCACATGCCCTCCTAATGCTTCTGTGGCTTTTGCCTGTAAATGGGGGGGGGATGCTAAGTTTCAGCTAGATGGTAATGAAGAGAGAAATGAACTTTTCCCTCCAAGTCCAAAGACCCCTCGAGCCCCCTCTACAGGTGCCACCGTAGGAACCACAGTCTTACCTGTCCTGGATTATGAAGTATTTCGTGGGGTCTGTGGCATTGCCACTAGGTGTGGCATAGCAGTTGGTCATTAGCAGTGCAAACCGGGACAGGTCACCACTGTCCAGTATGGTGCCCACGTAGAGAAAGGCCTCAGTGGACAGTGTCACTGAGGAGCCTTGGTAGGGCTGTGTGTAGTCAGGGCTCTGGAAAAGCGCCATCCGCACGGTGAACATGCCCGTCCCACCCACGCTGATGTTCAGGGAACTGCAGGAGAGAGGGGCTGGTCAGGGGACTCCACTGAGAACACCCGCAGGTGGCCACCCTGTCTGGTTGACATGTCTGGACCAGGAAATTATCTGCTTTTTTTTATTGCTTTGAGGGTGTATGAAAATGCAGGCCCCGATAGTAGGTTCTGCATCCTCAAATGCAGAGTTCTACATCTCTAACAAGCACTAACGGTCCCTCGCAGGGCACTGTAAAAGACAGATGTCACACGGTAAGGTACATGAGAGACACTTAGCAACACTGACGTTCACTTTGCAGGTGAGAAATGGATTATCAGTTTGGACCCACATGAGATTTCCAGCTCAAACCCGAGAGCCATCTGCTCATAGAAGTGTTACTCCCTGGCATGTGCCAGGCCTCTGTCACGGTCACATTGCTCCAGAGCACTGCCTGACCAAGTGGTACGCTAGCCAGTGGCCTGTGATGAGTACCCTTCTTCCTCCAAGCCAGCCATGCACCCTCCTCAGCGCCCAGCACTTGTCCTGGGGCCTGGCTGGTCCAGAGAACCCATAACCGTGGGCCGGCTTCAGAGTTAAGGTCCATGCCGAGTGGGGGTTCTGGACCTGATGTTAGAATCCCAGCTCTGCCACTTTCTAGACTTTATAACTTTGGGTAAGTTACCTGAACTTCTCTGAGCTTCACTTTCCAATCAGTATAACAGAAATAATAATATTCTCTACATCTCCTAGGGCTACTGTAAGATTTTAATAGGGATTACGTGCCTGACGTATAGTAAGTTCTCAATTACAACTATTATTTTTCCCAACATTAGCATCATTCACCGATGATTCATCCTATCCTGAATTTCAGTTCTATTTAGCAACAGCATTCTTTTTTAAAAACTTAATAAAGCCTCTTGTAGCACCCATGTGGTGGAACTTCCCAACACCCTCCACCCCAACAAAGCACCTCCCTTGCCCCACCAAGTGCCTCTGAGGAACATAACGCATAAATGCCTCTTTAATCGGACATTTTCATTACAGAGACAGAGGGAAACTAAGGTTTAAATATGGACTATGATTCACCAAAGTCCCACAGCAAGGCTAGACTGAGACTCTCCCCTTCCCTCCAGTCTAGTCCCCCACCCATCGGAAAAGCTAGACCTCAAGTATTTGATTCATATCTGCAGAATACTGTTGTCCTCATTTCACGGATGAGACTGACACCCAGGGCAGGGCTATCCCCTTCCCAAAGCCATCTGGTTAGGACAGGGCAGAACCTAGATTTGAGTCTGGGCTCCAGGATTCCTAGGCGGGCTCACCCCCGAAGCAAGGCTGCCTCCAACCCCCAACCCCAGCTCCCTATGGATGGCAGCTGAGGACCTCTGGGGTGAGGGGCTGCGGGGTGGAGCCGTCCGGGAGCCCTGGAGGCCCCAGAGGAGGCCCTGGCTGGCCACACCTGACCACGGGCTGCAGGGAGGTCTTCAGGCTGACTTTCATGTCCAGCGGGTAGGAACACTCGAAGTTGATTTTGATGTTGATGTCGCGGATGATCACCTCATTTGCCAGGTAGAGGGTGTTGCTGTAGATGGCATGAGTTTCATTCCTCTGTGTGGGGGTGGAAAGGACAGAATCTGAGTGGCACCTCAAAGCCACAGCAGTTGTCTCTGGCGACCTGGCAGCTGCCCTCCCAGTCTCCGTGATAAGAAGCTACAGCAGTGGTGACTATTTAGGAGCACGTTTCACATGTCAGACCCTGAGCTAAATCCCCTCCTACACCGCGGCATTAGCCCCTCAACGACCCTCGGAGGAGGCTGCCGTGTCCCTGCTTTATGGATGGGGAGATGACCGAGGCTGACAGTAGCTGAGACCTAAGACACCCAGACTTTGCAGTACTGGGCACTTCCTCTCCCCAGGACTAAATATCCATACGCCAAGTCATCACTAGTGGAATTTCACACTCTATCGTTGGCAGATGACAGTGATTTCTTTCTTCCTTTCTTTTGTGTCTTTCCTTTCTCTCTGGAGAACGGAGGTGGGCAGGGGGAGCAACACTGCACTCACTCAGTTTCCCTCTGGTTTCCATCAGAAGGGGGCTCTGCAAAAGCAGATGCTGTTCTCCAAAGGCCAGTGAGACAGACCCAGCCTCCCAAGATCACTGGAAACAGCAGACCTGCTTCTCATCCCAAAGCTGATCCCAACCAGCTGGGAGCAATCATTGTTGTTTACCTCACTCTTCTCATCTATAAAATGGGGAACCATCAACCCAAATAGGAAGAGGGGCCATGGGGTGGAGCCATCCAGGAGCCCCAGAGGCCCTGGCTGAATGCCCTCTGTGTTCCAAACACTTACTGGTCACTTACTATGTGCCAGCCACCGACCTAGTCACTTTAGACACACTCACTCATTCGATGCTCTCGACATCCCTCTGGAGAGAATTCTGTTATTCTTCCATTTTACAATGGAGAAAACTGAGACACAGCCAGGCTAAATAACTCATCTGACCAGTACGTGGTGGCCCCGAGGCTTACCCAGGAGTGCTCTGACCTACCCACACTGGCCGGGACGTACCGTCAACACTGTCCCACAGGGACCATCCCGGGCCGGGGTCACCACAGACACCCAGTCCCGCTCGCCCCTCTCCATGAAGCCGGAGCAGCGGCTGTCACGCAGGTACATGAAGACCTTCTGGAAGCCCAGGTTCTTCAGGTGGCACTTGCTCAGGGACACCTTGATGTCATCAGCCCCACACTGCAGCCTGCGCTCCAGGAGGGAGACATCTGAGGTGGCGAGAGAGAGCAGGAGTTGGGGTCTGTGTCTGTAGCTCCTGCGCCTAGCACA
Source organism: Hystrix cristata (assembly GCA_004026905.1). Lineage (NCBI taxonomy): Eukaryota > Metazoa > Chordata > Mammalia > Rodentia > Hystricidae > Hystrix > Hystrix cristata. The sequence continues at coordinate 108,573 of PVJO010002597.1, forward strand.
TCTCCCGGGGTCAGGCAGAGCTGGTGGGGCCTGTCACCAGCCAGGAGTGCTCCGGGCAACCGTGGGATGATTGCGGTCCCCGTCTCACAGTGAGAAGGACACAAGATCGAGGTCTGTCTGAGCACCAGTGGATGGATCCGATGGCCTCACTCTATATTTCCCCAGAAATGGCTTGTATACAAAATGCAGGATGATTCTGGGGTCTTTCACTGGCATAGCATTATATCCCAGTAAAAAAAGAGAAAAGAAAAAGTTAACTGGAATTTCTTTCTATCCTTTTCTTGTACATGGAGAACACATTCCTCACTTGCTGCCAATGTCTTTAATAATGTATACATGTTAATTTCCCTCTGTTATGGGGGGACAGGGCCTCGCCAAGTTGTCCACGCCGGGCTTGAACATGAGATTGTCCTGCCTCTGCTCCCAGAGTGGTGTGATTAGAGGCATGTGCCACCACACCTAACTAAATTTCCCTCTTCAACAAAGAGCAGGATTCTGGCTCAGTTTTTGGGACAGCCCTCGACAATCAGCTAGAATTTTTAAAAAAAACTATTAAAGTATTTTTAATCTTTAGTTTTTTAAATTTTTAGTGTTTTTAATCTTTAGTAGTTATTTTTAAAAATCATTTTATTGAAGTATTACATACTGTTGGAATTTAATAATTTTCTTTTCTTATGTTTTTACAGTTAACCTAAAATGAACATTGCTTGCTGCAGGCAAAGTAGACATAATAGTGCCTGTCAACACCCCAAATTAATTTAAAAGAAGGGATTCGCTCAATTTGAGGAAAAATCAGCTGATAAAAATCACAGTATAACTAGTACTGGATAAAGCACAGTTGTAAAGTTGGCACTAGATTGTGACTGTATCATGACCAAAGTCTGGAAAATATCAGCCATCTTGGAGAAGTGTGCAGATGAGGAAACCGAGGCTCGGAGAGGGCGGTGCCTTGCCTGGGGTCCCAGATGGGTGGCTCCTGTGATCTGCAGGCGGCCTTGGTAGCCTCTGGCACCCAGCTGGCCGCCGCTGTGTACCCACCGCCCTGTGGGGCCTCAGGAAGGAGGCTGGGTGGGAGGAGGCCCCAGTCTCTGGGAGCTTGACTCAGGTGCAGAAGCCCCACAGAGCCCCGGGAACTTCCTGCCAGTTTTCGTGGAGGTTAGCGGCCCTTCCCGTTGCACTCAGGTTGGACAGGACCCCCCGGGGGCATAGCCAGGGTCCCGCCTGGCTGCTGGCCGCTCCCCTGCCCACAGGCCTCACCCACCGGTGACGTTGGAGTCCTGTTTGCATTGGCAGTGCCATCTGCCATTTTCCGATATGCAGTCCTCGTCTATGCAGCACTCCTCACACGTGCCCTCCACGGAGGTGGGATCTGCAGGGTCACGGGGCAGAGTCAAGAAGGGCGGCCTCAGTCCCCGGAGTCCCCCGCCGGCGGCGGCGCCCGTCCGCTCGACTCACTCACCCGTGCAGTACGCCAGGTGGCACTCGGGGGGCGCCGTCAGGTTGTAGACGTAGTAGCCGCCGGCGCAGGCCTTCACCTGAACCCGCGTGTCCCACAGGCAGCAGTGGCCGCTCCAGTGCGCGCAGGCCGTGCGACTCACGATGCCCTCGTCGCTGGACGGGTGCGTGCCGTTGAGCCACATAGGCGCGGCCGTGTTGCAGCGCAGGGTGGGCACGCAGGTGTCGGCCATGCGCACGCCGCCCTGGCCCACGAAGCGGTACCAGCCGCCCAGGTCCGTGTCGCAGGAGTAGCCGGCGCCGTAGTCCGCGCTGCGCCAGTACTGGTCCAGGCTGCGGTAGGCCTGGCACGGGTCGGCGCACACGAGCGCCCCGTCCTCGCCCTCGGGCAGGCAGTCCAGCCCCCGCCCGCAGGAGCCCGGGGTGCACTCACAGCGCCGGCCGTCCCCCGCGTAGCCCTCGGGGCACACGCACGAGTAGTTGCCTTCCACATTGACGCAGGTGGCCAGCGCGTGGCAGCGGCTGTGCCCCTGCTCTGCGCACTCGTCCACGTCGGTGCAGCCCAGCCCGGGCGTGAGCAGGAAGCCGTCGGGGCACACGCACGTGTAGGAGCCCAGTGTGTTCACGCAGCTGCTGTTGGCCGAGCAGTTGTGCACCCCTGGAGTGGCGCACTCGTCCACGTCCACGCACACGAGCCCGTCGCCCGAGAAGCCGTCCCGGCAGGCGCACGTAGTGACGACCCCGTCCTCCATGCAGGTGGCATTGCTGTGACATTCAGAGCACCTTCCTGAGGAGAGGAGGAAGCGTGGGCAGATGGGGAACCGAGCTAATGGTCCCTCCTGCGGCCAAGGAAACCCATGTTCTTTACCTTCCCCAGCTGACTCTCTCCCAAGCCAACCTACCCATCTCCCCGGAACATCTAAGCTTCAGCCATTCGTTCTTCTATACTAAGCATTGCCTTCCAGTTGTGTCCTTTAAAAAATATCCATATTCCCACATCCAGAAAACAAGGCACAGAATTCCTGATGCTTTGTTGGGATTTGTGGTGAACGTGCCTCCTGGTCACAGCCTTTGCACATCTTATACTTCCTGCCAAGGTCACCGCTCCTGCCTGGTGAGGCCACATCAAGACTCTGCTCAGTGTCACCACCTCTCTAAAGAGTCCCGCCGTCCACCTGGCAAAGCCTGATATTTTAATCCTTCACACACAAAAAAAGAGCCGTTGTTCAGTGGGCATTGACTATATGTCAGGCAGTGGAATATGCACATTTCATTACCTTGTTAAATCATTCCAGTGGCCTCTTGTGATCGGCTTTCATTTATCCTTATTTAATTTTATGTATGTGTATATTTATTTAGTGGTACTTGGGATTGAACCCAAAGCCTTCATTCACACTGAGCAACATCCCCAGCTTTTATTTTTGACACACGGTCTTGCTCAGTTGCTAAACTACCCAGGCTGGGCTGGAACTTGCAGTCCTTCTGCCTCAGCCTCCAATGTGTTGGGATTACAAGCATGCGCCACCATGTCTGGCTATTTGTCTATATTTTAAAGAGGAAGAAAGTGAAGTTCAGAAGGATTAAGTTATTTGCTGGTGAGCAGCAGAGTCAGGACACACACGCAGATAAGGGGTCCAGAGAGTGAGTGCTTTTAACAATGGCCCCACAGTGGTGTTTGTGCCCCAGGACTCCAGGGAGAAGCGGAAGCAGGGGGAGCAAAGCTCCACACCGTGGAATGGCCCCTTCAGGATGGGGGGCGCAGTGTTTGAGAGCCACTGCGTGTGTCTAGTCTCTTGTGTTTCAGCTCCTAGCCCCTAGCTTTCCAGTACCCTGCTGGGAAGCCTCAGAGATGTTCTTGCCCCTCACCTCTCATGTGTGGTCCAAGGACCACAGCATCAGGGACACCTGAGACCTTGCTAGAAATGCAGAGTCTCAGGCCCCCCTGCAGACCTACTTTGCAACATCTCCAGGTGAGTCCCGGGCACTCTGTAGTCTGAGAGACGGACTTAGAATAAAGACCATGTAAATCTCAAGTGTGACTGGACCCCTCTTAAGCGTGATTGAGACTGCCACTACCACACACGCGCCACTTACTCGCTTCCGAGGACTCACTGGCTGCAGCTGGGATGACCCAAGAGCTCACTGCCACTACCATCAGCAGCCAGCTGGGAGAGAGCAGCCGCCCCATGCCGTCTGTGCTTCGCAGCTGCTTCCGGTCCTGGGAACACCAGTCCGAAGGTGACGACAGGTTGGCCCCTTGGCGCTTCCACCCTGTTTCTGATGCTGAAATCCTGTGAACAGAGATGGATGGGGCAAATCCGCGTGATCTAATTCCCTCCCCGCAGTTGGGAGTGGCCATTTGTATGGAGGACAGAAACTGTGGGGTGCAGCAGCCACGCATGACTTCAGTGGGGTTTTCCCTTTGGTAGCCACATAGTCACTCCCACCCATATCCCGTCCCTTTCTCCCCAAGTCTCTAGGCACACTTTGAAGCTCGGAGTCTCTTATGGAGCAGAAAGTAGCAAGACAGCATAGTGTTCTGGGCTCACTATCTCATTAGAGATAGCTTTGGATATTAACAACCAACACGCAATCCTCTGCCTGGAAACTTTCAACTTACCCAGATCCATTTATTCATTCAACAAACATTTTTTGAGCAGCTATTACATGCCAAACAGTTGAGTGCCAAGGAAAACTATGAACACAACGAAGTCCATGTATTCCTGTAACTCCTGTATTGCAGAGCAATGGCTCCAGACAAGCCACTCGATAGGTAATTAACCTTCGCAACACATTTTGATGCTTCTAGAGTGGTCACTTCTCCCAACTGGTAAACTAATCTTAAGCAGGTGCTAGCAATATCCCCTTATCACAGTAGCAAAAGAAGGTAACATGGAGGTTAAGTGTGTGGGGGCCAAGCCTGCATCCAGGATGCAAAGCCCTGTGTTACCAGTCACTAAGTATGACATTGGGTAAGGTGTCTTAATTCACTAAGACCTAGTTTTCTCATCCATAAAATGGGGGTTGCTGCTTCCACAAACTGAGTGCCCAAGGTGTGCCAGCTCAGTCCTGAGCAGTGCCTGTGCTACGGCACTTGCATCCTAGAGTGATGTTTTCTAGACCTTTGTGACTAACATAAACTGTATGGGAACCACTTCGTCATAATCCAGTGCAATTGTTCCTGCATGTGTATGCAAACACGCACACGCACACACATGAGATATAAATTGTATAAAACAATTCTTATCCTTACTGTGTTATTGCTTACTGACACATGCTGTTCTATTTAATGAAAAGAAAATTCCAGCTATAAACCACAAATGGAGTGATTTCACGAGCTGCTCATGAGCTGTGACGTGTAATTTTTAAACACTATAGTAGGTAGTAACCACTCTTGTCACTGGGATTGACTAAGACAATGTATACAAAGCAAGACCAACACTTCTGTTCATTGCTGTATCCTGGTGCCTGGTGCAGGGTAGGTGTTTAATTAATAGTCATCGAATGCATGAAAAATAGTAGCTACTATTAATTGGAAAGCTTTGGCTGAAAGAGAGGGAGATTGACTTGCGACAGTTCACAAAGGTGATCATCAGCAGGGGAATGACTCAAATGCAGTTCTGACCCCAGTGTCCAAATTCTCCACTTCCTTTCCCACCTCCCTCAAGTAGAATGGGAGCCACAGAAGAACAGATAGGGGAAAGGCTGGGCCGGGAGAGGACAGATGCAGGCAGCCTTACCTGAAGCAGGAAGGGTAGGACTGGACCATTCCCAAGTGTGCACCTCTTCCCAATATATAGCCATTTGCCCCTGGCTGGCAATCTGTCCTCCAATTACTCTCTGGCTCTGTTTCTTGAGATTGTTTCCTTGCGGGGGGAGAGGTGGAATGTTTCTTTCTCCTTTTGGCATAATGTTGCCCTTTTCCTGTTTTTCTTTTTTTCTATAATAGCTGGAGACACCAAATGACTAACATTGGGGGTCACATCTGTTCCCGGAAATACAAGGACTCTGTTTTGCACATTTTGGCACCAAGAGATTCCTTAGTTAGACATTAACTGGGAAGGCAGTGCCAAGGTGTGAGGGTTTTGCTTGGTCACTGACAAGGACGAGGTGGACCCAAGGAGCCAGGCGGAAGGCCACATCTGAAGCCAGGCTGCATGAGGGAGAAAGGGATGCCATTCCCTGTCCTGGGCTGTGCACCTGTCCTGCGAAGCCAACTTCTGAAACAGCCCGTCCTCACCATCTTGTCCCCTCCCCCAGGGTCCAGATGTGAACAAGAGGGAGGCTGAGCACTGCCCAAAGTCTGGACCAGAAGACAAGTCAGACATCCAGGACCCGACCCACACCGTGAACAGGAAATCTGAGGCCCAGCGAGTGAGGTCCCTCGGGGGGCGGGATAACTGTCATAGACAGACTGACTTTGGAGTCAGTCCGCCCAGATCTGCCATGTATTCTGTGCCAGTGGGCTTGTCTGTTACCCTACCTGTCTCCCATCTTCCTGAGAGGTAATGGTGGTTCACAGATGGTGCAAGGAAAGGCGCACAGTGGTGGTTTTACCTGTGGGACTTCCACACAGAGATGGGAAGCCACAGAGTCCGTGGAGACCCAGGCACACACCAGTGCCAATCCGAGTGCAGATCACATTGAGAAAACTCGTGTGTGTGAACTTGGGTTGAGCAGGAAGCATGAACACGACCAACACATTGACATTTTTGACACTTTTCTCATTCTTTCCCACACGCAATCAGTGCTGGTAGCCTTTGTAGGGTAATTTTGTAGGAGTAAAATTTCAGAATCAAAGAATATTGGTACCTTGTCCCAAACAACACCCCAGAGGAACTTAACAATTAGCTTACTACCCACCCCCCATATTTAGCAGTTCCCAGCATTGCTTCTTTCATCTTGGCCAGCTTTCCATCATTTTGGTCAAAAAGTTAAATGGTCCAGGCATGGTGTCACAGGCCTGTAGTCCTGGCACTCGGCAGGGCTGAATCAGGAGGATCACAAGTCTGAGCCCAGCCTGGGCAACAAATTAATAAATAAATGGCTGGGGATGTAGCTCAGTGAAAAGGCTCTTTGTTCAATTCCCAGTAATAACCACTGATAATAATAAAAATCATAATAATGACAATAATAAATGAGAAGTATCTCACTGTTGTTGACCTCTGCAATTATTTGATGAAGAGAGATATTATCGCCTCATGATTTTATTATTTATCTTTCTTCCTGAAACTGTTAACTTCTAGGGCAGTGCTCAATACATATTTGTTTACTAATGAACCTTACTTAATCTTTTGAAATGCTCTTCTCAATTTTCAAACAAGTGTGGGAGACTTGCTTCTAATATTCATTTACACAACTGATTTTTACTGAATGCTTCTCTTGTGTCAGACTCTACTTTTATATCCCTTGGCTCAAACAATGAGGCACAGGCATTCATGTTACAGAAGAAAAGACTGAAGTTCAGAGAGATTGAGTAACTTTCCCAAGGTTACACACCTGGTTAGCACTAACTTCAGAATAAAACCCAAATCTCATTCAGATTCACCCCATGAAACACTGAACCCCTCAGGGGGTCAAGAACATTCTGTGCTCCGCCAGGAAAGGACCTTAGAACGGCAAGTGGTTTGGAAGTGGAGCTAAGGGGTGGAGAGTGAGGACAAACTGATCAGCAGAACACAAGGAGTTAGAACGAGAGGTTGGTGTGTTGGAAAGGGACAGAAAATGAGCCGGGGAGAAGATTCTCCCAACAGAGTGGATCACCTGTCGCCCATGCCTACGCTGCTGCCCCGTACTGCACCCTGCCTCCGAGGCTGTGGTCACACCCGCATGACTCACAGGTAACACACCTGTGTGTGGGCCTGTGGCCTGTCAGGGACTCTTTTCCATGTGATTTAACCTCAGCAGTCCCCTGGACCTCTTCTCCAACACGCAGCCACGTGGCCATTAGGTGGAGGCAGGTGAGTCTTGCTCCGTGCGCTGAATATTAACACCTGCCCAGCCTGGGCATGTGGTGCTAGAGAGTTCAGGGCCCCAGGCTGTTCCCTGCTTCCTCTGGATGTGGACAAGCCAGGCTTGGGGGGTGCAGCATGGGAACTGGCTCTGGAGGCTGGAAAATGCACAAACGGTCTTTGCCTCGAGTGACAGATGGGAGGTAGAGAGACCCAGATGGTTTGCTGAGACCGTGGTGCCTGAAGTAACACCCCTTCCTCCTCTGCTGGAGAAGTCCTACAATTGCCTGGCTGAAATGAACGACGCAGATCAGCAGTGTGTGGTGGGATGACTAATGACCCCCAAACATGTCCACAGCCTAATCGCTGGAACCTGTAAACATTTCCTTCCTGGACAAAAGGGACTGTGCAATCGGGATTACATTGAGGATCTGGAGATGGAGAGGTTACCCTGGCAGATTGGATGCAGTCACAATGGTGCTCAGGAGGAGGATGCAAGGAGAGTCAGAGAAAGTAGGAGATACAAGGATGAAACCAAAACTCAGCCTGAGTCCAGACAGGAACTATGGCCAAGGAATACAGCTGGTCCCCAGGAGCTAGAAAAGGACAAGAACGAGGATTCTTGCAGAAGGGAGCAGCCCTGGTGACATTTAATTTAAGCCAGTGAAACAGATTTTTGCTTTCTGACCTCCAGAACTTTACCAATAAATGTGTTGTTTTAAGTGATGAAGTTTGTGTTAATTTGTCAGAACAACAATAGAAAACTAATGCTGAGTCCAGTGTGGACCTGGGGACATGGTCCTCACCACTTCCTCTTGGGATGATCACAAAGCCCTGTATTTCTCAGGTAGAGGTTGCTGCCTGATATGGTTTTATTTGGTCTGTGGACATTCATTGAGCATCTACTATGAACCAAGCAACATCCTAAGCATTAGGAATACAGTCTTGTTCATAGTTGTGAAGAAAAAACTGTGGAGGAAAACAAATATGTCCACTTATGCGGGACGGACATGCTAATGAGGGAAACAGGCAATATATGTTGCACAACCAAATAAGATGCTTTAAAGTATTAGTATCTAGGAGGGCTTCTTGGAGGTGGTAACATTTGAGCTGAGATCTGAATGATGAAAGAGCACAGCTTCGTGAAGATCCATGTGAGTGTGTTCTGAAGGGAGGGCAGTTAGGTGGAGGGAACAGCCAGAGGACAGACAGCATTTTCTTTGTTCAAATAGACAAGAAGTGTTTCTGGAGTGCAGGAAATGAGAGGAAAGGAGCAGAGAAGAGAAGAGACCTGCAGGCCCAGGCATTTCAGGACCTTGTAGACATGGTACGCACACTGGCTTTTGTTTTAAAAGCAGTAAAGCTGCCACTACAGAGTTGAAACGGGACAGGGGTGTGCTTACACGGGTATGGCTTTTTAAAAGATTCCTCCAGCAGTTGTATGTGTATGGAATATTTTTGGGGGGTCAAGCGAAGGGCTAGAGTGGCAGGAGAGAGCTCAATTATGAGACTTCTATAGCTGAGAAATGCTGAGTGACTGTCAGTGGAGATGGAGGGAAGTGGATAGAGTCATGTGAATTAGCAGGTCTTGTTTACAGTCGTGAAGGGAAAGAGCATGGAGGACAATTGCTTAAACGAGTAGGCCACTCACTGGGATGCAAGTCCAGGGACAGGTTTGGGGTGGGATCTCTTTCTTGTCATGCCAAAATTCAGCATCAGTCAATCAGTTCACCTCCTTTAGATGAACTCTGGGGCTCCCGACCTGGTAGGAAGTGATACCCATAGTGGTCAAGCACACAGCCTCTAGAGTATGACTGTGTGGGATCTAGCTCAGTAGCTTTCCAGCTGGAGGATCCTGACCAGTTGTTTAACCTCTCTGTGCCTCAGTTTTCTTGTCTGCAAGTGGGGATAAAGAACCCATTCCCCAGTGATGTTACAGAATTAGATGAATGAATGTGTAAATACTCATTGCTTGGCACTGTTGTGACTTCCCTTGCAGCTGTGGCCGAATTCCAGACCAGAGAGCTCTATTGAGGCAGCACCCATCGGGAAAAACAGAGAGTAAAACAGGCCCAAAGACATTCAGGGGATTTATTCCCCAGCCCCCACCTACCCCATCACAGTGAAATATAATATTATTGGAACAGAGCCACTCAGTAAGAAGGCCAGGATCTGAAAAATGTACCCCTCCCTCCTGGCCTTGGAGAAGCTAAAGTTCTTCCCTGACTTTGAATTTCTTCTCTCGTCTTGGAGGTCCTTTTGGCTTATCTGCCTCTTCCTCCTCCTCAGATCTTTTCTTCTGTTCCACCCGCACCTCCACCTTGGTCACATCCTCCCACTCAGGCAGCTCTTCCACTGGAGCTTCCAGCTTGGTGACTTCCTGCCCCTCGGGCAGCTCTTCCACCAGAACTTCCGGCTGGGTCACGTTCTCCCATTTAGGCAGCTCTTCTACAGGCACCTCCTCCTTGGTCACGTTCTCTACCTCAGGGAACTGCTGCCCAGGTAACTCCGGCTCCGTATAAGGTCTTTCCTTTTCTTCAGCTAACACTTCCTCTTCCGTCATTCCATTTTGCTCAATGGGCAATAGCTATTAAAAGATGGAAAGAAGAGAGGGAGCGGAAAGAAGATAAAGAAATGAATTGATAATTGTGACTGTGATCATCATGACTCTTCAGAATGTGCCCAGAGAGAATCCATCTTTGGCTCGAGGATCCTCACAGATACAAAAGGTCCACGTGGCTTTGGTAGTAAAGTGCCCCAGTTATGGTTTTGCCTTCTGGAGATCTTTGGGGAGTCACCCTTCGTTTACTCTCTTAACTCTGGGATTGGGCAGGTGACCCAGGCTCAGCTAATGGAGTCCCCACCCAAGACACATACTAAAATACTAAGTAGTGGTGCTTTCTTAGCTGGGAGGAGGTTAATTTGGAGCTATGGGGTGATTTTTGACCCTCTATGGGGAAATGACTGCTTGAGAATGAAGGCAACATAGAAGAAACCAGAGATGAGAAGACAGAAGGTAAATTTGATCTTCTGGATCCACCCACGTCTGATGTTCTACCAGCAGTGTGGAATAAATTCCCATTGTTGTTTAATCAGAGATGAATGTCTTTGACATTTGCAGCAGAAATCCAGATAGCACCTTCCAGAAGATGGTCTCACTGTGGCACATTGGGGGAAGAGGAGATTGTGGTCCCACCCATCAGGAGAGAGCAGAATCTGGTTGCCAGCTCAGGAAGGTGAGCCAAGAGACCACAGCCAAGGAGCCAGGAGCTAGCTTAGGACCTTACCCTTCCTGATATTTCTAAAGTCTGCCATTTCTACTTCCTCTGAGTAAATGCCCTGGAAATAAACATTGCTAGTAAAGCCACCCAAACTGGGTCGTGGTCCACCCATCCTCAACAGTCTCCAAACGACACGAGATTATGGAACTCTTGGCACATGTGTTTCTAGTCCATTGAGTTCCTGGCAATTCTGCAGAACAGAGAGTAATCCAGCATGGTGCCTTTTCCCCTTACCTCATCCTCATCTTCAATTCTAATCTTGACTTGGCTTTCCAGGAAGTCAGAAATGTCCTTCATGGTGTGTTCTCCTCTATATGGTACAGCCTAAGATGAAAACAGCATGGTTAGGACAGGAACCTTTTCCCGCAAATCACTCACTGACCGCAACAAAGATCAACCAAGGATTGAATTCCTGGCTATGTTGGGCAGATGCCTTAGCCTCTCTGAGCCTTATTTCCATGACTATAAAATAAACATACTTAATATTTTCCACTCATAGGATTGCAATGTAGTGGGTCTTAGAGTGGACTCTAAAGCCACCCACCAGGCTGTAACCCCTGACTGCATTACTCATCAGTGTAACTTGCTTGAGGAACCTCTCTGACTCAGTTTCCTTATCTGCAATATGCAGATAACAATGGTATCTATGTCACAGTGTTGCTATAAATATGAAAAGAACTAATATATGAAAAGTGCTTAAAACAGAACTTGACTCACAGTAGTACTGTACATGTTTGCTATTATTAGTATTACTACAGTACTATTATAAGAAGAGCTGTGTGTGTGTGTGTGTGTGTGTGTGTGTGTATGTATGTACGTATGTTTGAGATGGTGTCTTGCTGTGTTGCCCAGGCTGGCTTTGAACTCCTGGGCTCAGGCAGTCCTCACTCTTCAGCTTCCCAAGTAGCTGAGACCACAGGCACCCGTACCACCATGCCCATGCTAGATAATTGTTACTTTATAAAGAATCTAGCACGTGGTTGGTACTCAGCCATCAAGGTTCCCTCTCACTTTTGGTCTCAGGAAGGTTAATTAGAAAGGTTACTTCCCACTGGTTATCTAAACTCTTCTTTTTCAGCTAACTTAAGATTGGTGACTCAGTGTCATTCTCCACGACCTACCCACACACAACTCCTGCACCAGGAGGCTGGAATCGCCACAGTGCTGTCTTCCTCCTGCCCACCTCTTTGTTCACACTACACTTCCTACACATGGTTTGAAGCCCCTCTTTTAATCTGATTTAAATCCCCACTGCTCCACAGAGTCTCAGGAGTACACGAAGACTTGGACCATATCTGCTCTCCAAAACCTGCCTTTCCCCTCTGTTCACACTGCATTTAGAGATGGACCCATGTGCTATAATGACTTCTCCCCCACACTCAGTGACACTCCTCAGGAACAGGGACTTTGGCTCATGTTTCTTTGATTGACACTGTCCCCCACATGCCAAAGTGGCCTGGAGAGTGTGTTCCATCAATGCTGGTGAGGTTGGTCGATGACTGGAATCCCAGGGTGTGAGATCCATGATTGTCTCTAGCATGCCTTTCCCCTTCCCCAATCTTCCCATGGACATTGCCCCCACCTCACTCTGAGTAGACGGAAGAGCTCCCTCCCTGGGGGGACCCATGCAGCCCAGACCAATCAGAACATCCACATCCACATCCCCTTGGCCACAGTGACTGTCAGGAAAGAGTGGCTGACTTAAGTTGTGTGCAATTATATATAGCGTGTCTTAGCACTTTAGTGGAAGCTACTGGCAAGTAATCTCTGAACTTGAACAAAAGAGTACTGGAGACTAGAGTTGAGAACGAAGCTGGTTTGATAGAAGGCAGAGATGGTGATAGGGAGAAACCACGTCCCTGATGGTAACACCACAGCATTTTCAATCGTGAGTCCCAGGGACTTCTCACCTGTTCAGAATCAGTGGGGAAAAGCCTGAAGAATGGGTATGAGTCTGGGTTCGTCAGCTGGATGTCATTGGCCATGATGTCAATCTTGGCGATGGTGACTGTGGAGTGGTTTTGATACTTCCTGCCCAGCTCCTCCAGCAGTGGGAACAGCACCCTACACTTCTCAGACCAAGGTGCATCTGGAAGAGAAAGGCTGTGTTTGGGGAACTCTGAAAGCCAATGCTACTTCATAAGCGCCATCTCTGTGTTCTTATGTTGTGGTTGCTTTGCAAATCATGCTCATCTCTTATTCATATATTAGGTTATTTTACATCTTAGTCATAGTACATCATCACTATTAAATAGACTAGAAAGAGAGCTGGATGTGGTAGCACATGACTGTAATCCCAACATTGTGAGAGACTGAGGCAGGCACATTCCAGGCTCAAACCCACATTAGTGACTTAACGAAACACTATCTTAAAATATAAAATAAAAACAGACTGAGGATGTAGCTCAGTACAAAGGCCCTGGGTTTAATCCCCAGTATTGAGAGAGAGAGAGAGAGAGAGAGAGAGAGAGAGAGAGTGTGAGCGCGTGCGTGCGTGTGTGTGTGTGTGTGTGTGTGTGTGTGTGTGTGTGTGTGATAGCCCAGGGGTTTTCCAATGGAAGTTGAGCTACTTGCTCCAGGGGTTTTCCAGTGGGGGTTACACTACTTGCCCAAGGTCATCCAATAAGTAGGCAGAGGAAATAAGATTTGAAGACAGGCTGCTTCGACTTGTAATCATCACACTATAAATATAATAGAACATAAAATAATAAAACATAATATAATATGCCTTTCAGTCCCTTGAAGGAGGACATGCTCAAGAAGTAAGCAGGTGTGCCCGGAAGGGTGACAGGTACAACCTCCCCTGGAAAGGGCCCACCGTGCTTCCTTGGGGACAGTTCCTGGGCTCTGAGCGTGGCCCAGGCTCCTGGCCTCCAGCAGCTCTCCCACCCAGGAAAGCCGACTCCCCTGTGTGTCTCCTCTAAGGCTCTCAGCTCAGCCTGCGGCTCTGTGTGCGCACAGCCTCAACGCCCTGCCCTTTTACAATCCAAGTGACTGCCAAGTGACTCCAGGGCCTCTGGAGTCCAGCCATCTCTGGATGGAACGGAAGGGGACGTAATGGCTGCAGCTGGGCGGGCAGTGACCATCCTGCTCTCAAGAAAATGAGGTTACTTTTGCCTTTCATCAGAATCAGAAGGATGTTCTCTGAACTCCAGGTGACAGGGACATACAGAGAGGCCGCACCCAGCCCCTCACCTAAAGGCAGCAGATTGCAGTGATTCACCTGCCGGACCTCAGCACCTCCCCCCTGTGGACAAGAGTCCGTCTGAGCGAGACTGTGAAAGGCCTGCGTGATGCGGTCAGTCTCGCGATGGCAGAATGTTTGCCAGACTTTTGGCCTCGCTACTCAGTGCGTGACCTGGGGCCTGGGATTGACCTCTGTGAGCCTGCTCCCTGGCCGAACCTTGCGGAGGGCCTCTGTACCTTCCTTCCAGGCTGATCACTACCACCTTACACCGAACTCCTGCTGGCTCATTCTAAGTACTCGTTAAACACCAGTGTTGCCTGTTAAAATAAAAGATGCCTGGAACAACTTCAGAGCCCCTTCTCCTGCATCCCACAGTGAGGGAGGAGGCGTCTGGCTTTGGTTCCCACCTGTGGGAAGGACAGGTGAGTTCTTAGGTGAGCAATGGAAATAATTAGAATGACAGGAAGAAAAAAACAACAATAACAATTGTCATTTACCAAGTGTTTGCAATATGCCAGACACTATGCTAAATCCCTTATATGAAGGGTTTGGGTCCTGCCTGGAAATGTGCCATTGGTTGAGTCATATATAACCCAAAAGCAGGGGGATTATGGACAGCAGCGTGAATCAGACTGCCCAGGTTCAAACTCCAGTTCCAGCACTTACTAGCTGTGTGGTTCTGGGGAAAGTCCTCCACCTCCCTAGACTCCGTTTAGTCCTCTGTAAATGTGAGGGGTAATAGCTACTTCCAAAAGGATGTCATGAGGATTATGTACAGTGGCTCAGCATGAGGCTTCCAGTCAAACAGCCATGGGCATTTATAATATTAACATCATCACAGAGAGCCACAGGCCTGCCTTATGTGGAAGGCATTCCATACTTCCAAGAATTAGACTTCAGGGAATAGAGTTACATTGTAACTAATAGCATCATCTTTTTTTTTTTTTCTTCAGTGCTAGGGGTTGAACCCAGGGCTTTCACATTGAGCTATCCCCCTCGCCCCTTTTTATTTTTTTGAGACAGGGTCTCACTAAGTTGCCCAGACTAGGCTCCAACTTGCAACCCTTCTGCCTCAGCCTCCCAGAGTAAAGGGATTACAGGAGTGCTCACAGCATCTCAATCCAAGCTCTGTGCATGTCTGCAGACCATCCTTGGCTCAGTGCCTTGGTGGGTTTTGGAGACTGCAGTGCCCAAGAATTCAGGAGCAACCTTTTAAAAGTAATGTTGGGGCCCTTGGCCTCCCCTTGCCTGTGTGGAAGTACTCACAGAACATCACGAAAACATCCCTTTCCTTGTCAAAGACGACCACGTTGAAGTTTTTCCCCACAAGCTGCTTAACTAGACTTTGGTCCCAATATTGTGGAATCTCTTCACTGGATTGATGTTTCTAGGAAACAAAATCAAGAGGTCTAACAAAGTTCAGAAAGAGACTCGAGGCTGGGGCTCCCACCCTGATGGGGAACCATGGAAGTCTTTCTTTTGTCTTTTCTCCGGAGCCTTTGGGAAAGAGTCTGAAAGGCTGAGACGGGTCGTGAGGAGCCTGACATCAGCCCTGGATCGTCCAGAGCAGGGTGGCCTCAGAGGCCTGAGGAGGAGGAAGAGCCCCAGCCTGAATTAGAGTTCTCGCAGACACAATTCTCGGGATTCTTAGATGAGAGCAGAGCTCACGTCTTTCACGTTTTAACTAATGTAATTTAAAAGCAGGTTCCCCCAGTGACTCTGAGAATCAAGACCAAGATCACTTGCTCATCTGATGACACCCTCTCCACACTGGCTGGTGCTGGCTTCTCCAAGTTCATTGTCTTCTTCCCTTCGCTTTCTGCAGCCATGTTGGACTTCACTTGGCCCCAAAGACTGACCTTCCTCCCACCCCAGGACCTTGCTTCCCCTCTGCCTGGAAGGCCTCCTCTGTCTTCCCCGTCTTTCTTTGTCTAGTTTACTCAAACTTGATCCTTCAGAATGACCTCAAGAGAAAACACTCTTGACTCTCTCTGACACTGGATATTTTTCTTTATAGAACTTTATATTTATTTTTCTGCTTGTTTGATGAATGTGTCTCAACTACACTAGACGGAATGTTGTAATGGACTTTTTTCTTCCCTCACCATTGGGTATCTTCTGCTTTTACATAGCAGGACCTCAATAAGTGTTTTGCAGATGAATGAAGGAATAAATTCAGTTCTTGCTTCTGTTTGGAGGACGTGTTAGAAATCGCAGACCATGCTTTTCCCTATAAGCCTCACTTCCTAGGTGTCTCTTGATCCACACCCTTCTCTCCGTTTGCTGGGTTACCACTTAGTCCAGGTGACCCTCCTCTCTCACCTAGATCACCCATGTTGCCCCCTAATCTTCTCTACATCTTTATTTTCTACAAGCAGAGCTTTGTTTTCATCATGGAAATCTGGCTTCTCACCCTTCTTAAGATGCCACATTTTTAATGTGCTTATAAAGCCCTTGCTGTCTGGCCTCTGCCCAGCTCACTAGCTTTTTCTCTTACGATGTCCACCCATAGCCCCACCTCAGCCTTTGGAAAGGACTTGAAAGTTCCCTTCAGTGGGAGGATAACAGGGATGGCAAATAGGAGGCCCCAATACGTAGATTTCTCTTTGCTTGGTGATATATGAGTGGAGTTAAAGTAGAAATTGCATAGGAAGATAAATAGACTCAGAGATCAAGAAATTTATGGAAAGATTCTGGGACATTTCTGAGTCCAGTAAGCAGTTTGGTTTGTGACTCCACGAAGTCATCTAGCCTCATGGTGACACCCCCTTTTCCCAGTTTGGGCCTGTTAGGTGGGATCTGCCAGAGCTGGCATTGTGCCTCGTGAACACTCCAGGGAATAGAGGAGGTGGGAGGTAGAGGGCACAAGGGAGTTACCACGGTGAGGAGTCGTGGACCCCAAGCTCATGAAGGAGGACACTAAGGAGACGGTGAAATAGGATCAGAAGCTTGGAGGCCATGAGAAGGATAAAGAACCGTAGCAATGTGGGTGCTGGAGATGGGAACTCAAAGGGTAGGAAGCCTGAATTAGGCATTTGAAGAGGCTGCCGTCTCTAGGCTGTGACCGTGAGGCTGGGTGCTGGGCTGGGCTGGGCACACCGATTATTGGAGAAGAGAGCTTTCAGGGTCTCACATGGAGACAGTTCTGGAATGAGGGCAGAGTAAGGATAGAGGACAAGATGGCAATCAGAAACTTGCATGCTCAGAGGGCCAAGGAGAGACGGTCAGAGGCCGGCAGTGAGGGGGCACAACTAGTCTTCTAAAGTCTAATTGCACAGGAGCTAAAGAATCTGGGTTGCGAATGTGAAAGAAGAAGGAATGAGTTTGGAAGTGGCAAAAAGGGCACTAGCTTTCCACGTGGTCTTGTGATAATGGGCATAATAGAAGCACAGCACCCACTGAGAGGGTTACAGGAAAAGCAGTGTCCCCAGGGAAAGGACAAAAGGTCATGGAAACACACACAGAGGCACGGTGACCATAGAGGTGGGGTTGCCCATTTACTCCTGTCTTTCCATAGTAGTCGTGAAGAATGCCCCCTTTACTCTCAAGGGTACCCTGGTTTGGGAAATAAATAATCCACCCTCCCTGCCAGAGCAGGGTAGCTGAGCATGCAGCGAGTGCCAAATAAACCGTCAGTAGTGACGAGTTACATGAATCCCTTTCGGAGGCTCTACTCTCTTTCAACAGTGGAGACTACTTTCTAACCTCACTGCCTGCAAGAGCCCGGAAGCCTCCAGGCTTCCCCTTGATCGCTGTCTGTGCTCCGTCCCCTCGTCCTCCCCAAAGCAAGCATCTCCCCTTGGGCAAGGCACACCTTCAAAAGTACCCTGCTAATGGCTGTGAGGAGGAGAAGAGCCTCCTTTTGGAGGATACATCAGCCTTCTAGTGCGCCTGATTTCTTGTTCAAAATTCACTTTACAAGTAAAGAATTCATGATGGGATTACAGGCTCAAGATAGCTCAAAAGTTGGATGGATTCAAGACGGGGAAATCGGAGGGCTTTCTTCACACGGAGCCATGAAGTTGACTTCTCTTTTGCCTCTTAATTCAGGTGACCAAAGCCATCGAAATTTCAATAAAAATGATTTTGAAGTCCTGGAGAGAAGTTATCTGTGAATAAGCTTACCTTGGCACTACTGCTCAGGAAGCTGGTGCCAAATTTCTTGAGGTTTTCGTAGGTTATCTCATCTGCAGGCATTTTGTAGCGGGCATCAGAGCTTAAGTTTAGTATCTGAACAGATGGGACACTGAACTTTGCGATCTGGAAATACTCTAAGACGTATCTGTTTCTGTGTTCATCCACATCCACAAGAATGAAAAGGATCTGCCGAAGCAAACAGAACTGTTGTCTCTCCGGATGCTTCACCAAGGAGAAAAGCTGGTGGGAAGCTGTGTGCTCATGGAATGGGGCTCTGGAGCCCCTCTGAAGGGCTTACTACAGGACGCCTTCTTTCGGGAAGGTGCAGCCCAACATCAGACACACAGACAGGCAGCCGATGCCAGCCAGCTCCAGCATCTTGTGCTGTGCACATCCACACGACTTGTGAAGTCAGGAAGCGCTGAGCTTTTATCCTCGTTCTATGCCTCAGTTTCCTTATTTAGTAACTCATGATTATAATAGTACCTACCTCAGATGGTGGTTGTGAGAATTAACCAGCACAATGTATTATTCCATGATTGGCAGATAGAAAATGTTCAATACATGCCAATTCTTGTTACTATTCAGAATTACTCTGTCAAGAAAACCCACAATTTTGTTCAATTATCCGTGCAATAAATAGTCACAGAGTGGCTGCTATGCACTAGGCATTGTTCTAAGCCCTGGGGATACATTGCCCAAAGCCCTGGTGGAGCTTAGGACAGATAACGAATGATGAATTCAGAAATAAAGGACACTTGGACAACAGAAGGGGGCAGTGGGACAGAGTACACAGATAAGGGGAGGTGGGGGCTCAGCAAAGTCAGGGCAATCAGGAGAAGAATTGAAGGAGACGACATTTTAGCTGAGAGCTGAGCGAAGAGCAACAAGTCAGAGAGCAGGGGTCTGTGGAGCAGAAACTGTGAACACAAAACAACCAAGCCTCAGTGGCCTCCGAAAAGCCAGGAAAGGCCATGTGGCTTCAGCATGAGGCAAGGAGCCACAGGAAGTGCCATTGGCCGCTGTCAAGTGTGACTCGCAGGTCCAGGAAGGAGCTTGGGTTTGGTTTACACCTAACAGGGAGCTGGTGAAGGACAGTAAGGCAGGGAGTCACGTAATGATCACGGCAGGGGGAGGGGGGTGGTCCTGGGGATCAAACTCAGGGCATTGCACTTGCTAGGCAAACACTCTACCACTTGAGCTAAATCTCCAACCCCATAATGTTCATTTTTAAAGGATCACCCTGGTTATAGAAGAGAACCAAGAGTGGAAGCAGGGAGATGATTTAGAGGATCCTGCAGATGCCCAGTGTCAGATACTTTAGGGTTGTTTGTCCATCACAAGGTGAACGTTCCCATGATATACCACTCTTCTAGGCCCTTGGAGGGCCTTGAAAACCAAAGCAAGCTGGTTACAACATCCTGGCAGACTTTGAACAAGTATTGCCTTCAGCTACATCATGGGGGCAAGAATATAGCTAGATATGGCAGTATAAGCTATTAGAACAATATTAGTTGGACAGTTTACCTTTGGCTCAATTAACAGCATTTTGGAAGCCTGATTAGGGCAACAAGAATTTAGGCCCTCAAAGTTAAAAAAAATCCTGGAAGAAAATATGGCTAAGAATTGACTACAGTCATGCAGGAAAAATAGAGGCGAAGCAGTCAGATCACAACCAATTTAATTACATCAAAATTATAAAGTTTAAAATTGAAATATATTTATAAGAGGCATTTTTGTGGTTGGAATCATCTTTCTGGAAACTAATTTAGTGGGATGTAGTATGAGCATTAAATATGCTCACACTCTAGTGGTTTTATCCTCTCTTTGTTTTAGGTTTTAAAGTTTTTAAATGTTTTCTTTAATTTCAGAATAATTTTTGTGAAATTAAAAAAAAACTTGTGTTTATCATATGTCTTACTAAAAATACAGAGAATAAGTAAGTAAGTAGCTCCCATAGTCCAGGAGGCAGTAAGGACATTAAGTATAGGCATAGAGCCTAGAAAAAACTGACTTGTTTCTGCTATTGACAGAGGTATCAGTAATGATAAACACCATGCATTATATGTTCGTTCATTGATTTACATCATATAGACTTTTTAATTCTTTTCTTTTTTCAATCAGAGATCAAACATGGGGCCTTTGCACTAAATTATACCTTCAGCCCTTATTATTTTTATTTTTTTATCTTGGGGCGGGGTCTTGCTGAATCCCTAAAGTCCCCAGCTCCTGCCTCAGCCTCCCAGAGTGCTGGGACTATAGGTGTGACTTTGGCCACCACACTTGGCCTAGACTTTATAATGCTTATTACAACGCTTCTTTTCCTGCATGAAGAGATTGGACCTGAGAGGTTAAGAAACTCATTTAAGACAACATATCTTGTAAGAGGGAGAGAATTTAAATTCAGATCTGTGTGATTTCAAAGTCCAGTGTCTCAGCAGTCACTTGCCAGATCATCTGTACTGCTTTACACCTTCAGGCTTCTCAAATCCCTTGACCTCAGGAGAGAGCGGTCTTCCTTCCCCTTCACCTCCGTGCCGAAAGCTGCCATGCTGCAGTCACCCACCGTTAGTGGAAGGCGGCCCATCGAAAAAGCAGCCGAACCACCATGCTCCCGTAGCAGACTTATTTGAAAGATGAGTGAAGAAGCAAAAAAGGAAGAGAAGAATGGAACAGACTGATGTAACATTGAATGGTAAATAATATCAACATCCAAGTGAAGAAACAGGCGTACAGATACAGACACACACCTATCCCGGCTGACTTTACAATGAGCAGTGCTGGCAAAGGGCATCAGGATCTGCATGTCTCAGGCCCCATCCGAGAGCCTCGGAGAGCAATGGCGCCTTCTACAAACCTTGTTCTGGAATTCCCTGGAGGCCGCTTTATAATGCCTCACTGTGGCTCTGTACGACTCCGAACTCCTAGAGACAAACAGCAGCATGTGATGCAAGATGTTCATTTTCAAGATCAGATCCTTATTCTGAAATTACAAGGAAAATGTGTCCTTCCAAGCACAGACAGCCACCCCGCCTACCCTTTTCCAGGCTTGCACCGACCTCCGTGCTATATTCAATCACGAAATCTGTCAGGTGCTGTTTTATGGCTCCGTTGAGCTCCTGTTTGTAGGTAATGTCATTAATAAGCTCTCGGCGGGTCACAACTTTCCCCTTGAGCCAAAGAAGAAAAACATTGGAGGGCAGTTAATAAATATAAATAGCATGATTCTTCCCTCGGATAAAAGAAAAACAAGGAATGGTGGCAGGTGTGACACATAGTCCGGGTACTTAATGAATACGAACGGCTGAGCAGATTAGCCTCTGGGTGGAATGCGGACATGTGCTAGCCGTGAAAATCTCAGATCTACAGTGACAGGGAGTACAACTGAGGGACAACCTCAGCTGTCGCGATCTGAAATCCATCAAACTTTTTGTGCCGAGACTGAGCAGCCTCTCACACACTGCCGCTAATCAGTGAGTGAAAGTACCAGGGACACGACAAACCCGCCCCCAGGGGATTCACACTGTGCAGATGGGCAGCTGCAGTGAACTTTCTTAGCATTTCACTGGAGTCAAAGTCTCTTCCATCCAACCTCCCTCCCTTCCCACACTCCCTCTCTCCCTCTCCCCTCCCTCCTTCCCCCTCCTCCCTCCCTCCTTCCTCTTTCCTTCCTCCCTTCCTTCCAAAGATTCAGACATTCATTGTGATCTAATGGCTCTCTGAGTCTTTCCCATTTCTCGTTTTCCTTCTGAGGCATTTTCCCTCATAAAATGTTTGTGTATGTAATCCTGCCTGATAACTGTTTCCCAGGAGGTTCCGGACTAAGACAGGGCACGACGTGCTTCTTTGGAGCCCAGGATGGAAGTCTGGGGGCAGGAGAAGCAGCAGTCATCACCTCCTTTCTATTCCATCTCCTCTTCATCGCCCTCCATGCCACCTTGACCAAACTTGTCGCCTGGACCCCCTGCCATGGTCTCCCCCGCCTTCCCACTTCTGCCCTTGCTTCCCTCCAAGCTGCGTCTCACATTCCAGCCAGAATGATGATATCGGGACACGCATCCAATTATGTCTTTCTTTCCTTGCTTAAGTATGTCATGGTCCTAAACTGTTCTCTGGATAAAGTCTCAACTTTTAACAGGTCGTAACAGTCTAATAAAACTAGAGTGCTCACATAATTCCAGCCACTGTTCTAAGCATATTATATGCATTACTTCATTTAATCCTCATGACATCCCATTGAACTGGCTCGTGTTGTTTTCCTGACTTTGCACATGGGGAAACCGAGACTTGAGAAGTGAGGTGACTTGTCCAAGATTGCTAAGCTAGTGGGAAGTGGAGCCTGGTTTTATTTATTTATTTAATGGTGCTGCAGATGGAACCCAGGGCCTCAAGCACACTACACAAGTACTCTACCACTGAGCTACCTCGTAGCCCTGGAGCCAGGGTTGAAATCCGGGGAATCTAACTATAGTGTTCATACTCTTACCTGTTAAAATATATCAAATGTCTCTCAGTTTGCTGCTTAGCTTTTGCTCCTTGGCTTTTGCTTTTGTGATGGGATTTATTCTGCAGAACTTTCAACTTTCATGGTTCAAAAATAGTAACATTTTCTTCTCAGGGTTTCTGCGTTGCTTTATAAAGGCGCTTCTCTACTCCAAGTCTAGAAAACAAACTCTCCCAGCCTACCCTGGACAGCTTAGTGACTTTGTGAAACCCAGTCTCACAGTAGAAAATAAGAAAAGGGCTGGGGATGTAGCTCAATGGTAAGATCCTGACCTCAATTCCCAATGTTTAAAAACAAAACAAGACAATACAAACAAATTCTTCCATGGCATCTTCTAGTCTTTCATGGTTTCATTTTTTTTCATTTAATTTGGTGTAAGGCATGATGTGTAGAGGCAGTTTTCAGTTTTCTCTTTTCCCACATGACTCTCTAATTGTCTCAACACCATTTGTTCAATAACAACATTTTCTCCACCGGTCTACAAGACCATCTTGCTCAGACACTAAGTTTTTATATGTGCCTACATGGACCTATCTCTGTACTCTATGCTGTCCTACCCCAAAACACAAATCAGATTATTCTTTTTCCAAGCTTAAGGACTCAATGATTTCTATGAGCCTGGGACAAAAGCAGGCTTGGGGCTTTCTCTGAAAGTCAGGTGGGTCTGGGCATCACTCTACCTGTCCTATGTATGGACTTAGAAGAGTGACTAACCTCTTCCAGTCATATCTGCAAGTGACACAGCTATTTAAAAGGGTGGCTTTGTGTGGTACAAGAATAAGGCATGCACCAGGAATCTGACCACAGTGTCTAGAACATGTAACAGACCCTTTCTGATGACAGAATGTTCTGTACATCTGGGCTGTCCAATACAACTGCCACTAACCCCATCTGGCTATGGAGCTCTTGCAATGTGGCTAATGTGATTGGAGAACAAAAGTTTTGATTTAACTAATTTTAATTTAAGTAGCCACCTGACCAGTGGCTACTTAAATTAGTGACCAGTGGCTGCTATACTGGGTAGCCCAGGTCTAGACTGTGGAGACAGAGGGCAGGATAGAACTTGGTGAACTCAGAGTGTGAAAGGCCACGTGGATCTCATTAAGCATTTGAGTCTTTAACCTAACAGCAGACATTACAGAGCTTTCAGAGAGGAGGAGAGATGTGATCACCAGATTTGAATTTTGGAAAGGTTGCTCCTTAGAGGACCAGAGTTAGTTAGGTAGCTAATGCTACAGGCTATGGGAAATGGTGGGCAGTTGATCCAGGATGGTTACAGCAGAGGTGGGGGTAAATAGATAGATGCAAAGGGTGTTTGGGATATAGAATCAATAGAATTGTGGTGATGCCTTGGTCCTAAGGGATGGAGAGGAACTAGTGTTAGGATGTCACCTGGCTTGCTTATCTAGGTGGGAGAGGTGGTGGCACCATGTGCTGAGGGAGCAATAATGCTGGACAGGACTTGGAGAGGAGACTGTGACCTTGAGATGTGCCTAGTGCTGCCATCAAGATCTAGAGATGAGGGCTGGAGATGGATGTGTGTGGGCCATGGACTGTGCACAGTAATTGCTGAGGGTAGATGGGGAAGCATGAACTGGAAGAAAAAAGTGCACCAGATTGAGACATGATGAATTCCATTTACTGATTAAAGAAAGAGGAAAAGCCAGGTGTGATGGTACCTGTCTGTAATCCCAGCACTCTGGGAGGCTGAGGCAGGAGAAGCACAATTTTGAGCCCAGCCCCAACAATTAGTAACTTAGCAAGACCTTGCCTCAAGATAAAAAAATAAAAAAACAGCTGAGGATGTAGCTCAGTGCAAAGTCATTGGTATAAGAAAAAAGAAGAGTTGGAGGTTACAAGAGCAAATGGCTAGAAAGACCAGAGATGTACAGGGAAAATGAGGTTCTCAAAGAAGTCAGCTAGTGCAATGCTATTTGGCACAATGGTGGCAGAAGCAGCGTTTGTACCCAAAGCCTGTACACTCTCCCCTACTTAGAACTACAAAGCCCGCTCCCCAACAAGTGGGTGGAAGTCCTACCTTTTTGAATACCAGGACACTGTCAAGGACCACGTGGAAACGTCCTAAGGTATTTTTTATCTCCATCACTCCAAATGTAAGCTCCGGGAAGTCTTTGATCACTTCATAGAACATCTCTGCTACTTCTTCCTCAAGATCCTGTTAGGGAAAGCATGTTTTGTAAGGTTTTGGTAGAAAACAAAAAATGTTTGGCTTATTTGAGGGGAAGATAGAAATGGTGGCTGATCTGTTTCCTCACATTTCCAAGTTATAGGAAAGTTTTCCTGGGTCATCTAATTCCCTTTCATGGATATTTTATGCTTAGAAAGCTGCTCTGGCTGTGACTAAAGTCAAATGGGCAGATCCTTACATATCGGTGGACAGAACTGGTTCTCTTCATTTTTTCAATTATTAAAATAAAGGCCATTCTAACCTATGGATCAAGAATTTTTAACATTAATTCCTTAATTTCAGAAGAGACAATTGATTTGACCATGTGTAATGTCAAATGTAGACTTGGTGTCAGATGTGGCTAGAGTTTCAGGCTTCATTCTTCGATTTTCTTTTGAAATGAACTTTGGCCACTCTCAAAGAACGGGAAGGAGAAGTGACACACGTTCTTCACACGTGTAAACACAGCGCCAAAGTTCTGACTTCTACCACAAGAAGGAGAAAATCTTCAATTCCAAGTAAATGAGTTAAGACACATCAGAAATTCGTTCTCTAAAAGCAAAACCGATCTTCAAATGACTTATAAATATATAAAATAAAAGCAATAGAAAGCTCTCATGAGACAGTTTCATATCTGTTACTTATGTCTATTCCAAACGTCTTCCCCCACTACACCCATGGGGAGAGTTAGTGTGTTTTCACATGGGTGTATGTTGATGAAGTGTTCATGGTTTTAGTTTATATGGAGCATAGATGGGGAAGAATGGACCAGGGATGGGAAGAGGTTAGGGATGGAGGCTGGCCTGGCCCAGGCATGCCTGATGCATAGAAAACAATGGCTCCAAACTAGAAAATAAAGACAGCCTTTTATTCTGTGATGCTCTAAATGGACCCCCCCGAAAGATCAGTTTCACTGTTAAAATCAATTCATTAAATATGTCAGTTTCCTCCTCCTTCAATCCATTCCTGTCCATCTTTCTACCTACTATCTCTTACTACTTTAGCTTCCGTTCTGTCTTCTTCTGTTTGAACCGCGGAGCTCCCACAGATAATCAGCCCAAGGGGAAAGTCAGGCACGGGACAGCACCAGGGAGAGGGCCTTTTCTCCTCGGCCCTCCTGGTTGAGCAGCCACCTCCCTCCTCTTGACCTCAGTACCTGGAAGAAGGCGACGATGACCACAGGCCTGGATTTCACAAAATCCACCAGCTGCTGGCTGTCATTGAACAAAAATGCTTTCTGGCTGATTTGTCTTCTCAACCAAACCACCAAGGCCGCAGATTCAACCACTCCTGGAGAGAGAGAGGGTCAAATATTCTCCTGAGCAGAAGTAGGACTTATCTTCCCCAAGTGTGTCTTGGGGTCCTAGCTCTTGAAGGCCAAACTCAGTTTCTCCATTCCCTTTCTGCCCCAGGCTCCAAGGTATGAACATTCACAGCAGCAAATAAATGCTACTGAGCTCTTACCAAGGGCCAGACATTGGGCTGAATGTGTTCAGTTGACTTGCATTAAAACTTTATGACAATCTTATGGGATAGACGACCTTACCCTCCCCATTTTACAGATCAGGAAACTGAAGTTCAACTTTCTGACAGCCAATCGACTAGTGAACCTGAGTATCAAACCGGGGAGAAAATAGCACCAAACTTCATTTCTTATGTACCTTCCAAGGTGACAGGAAAATAGATTTATGTCCTTGATATAGACCTAAAAAGACCAGATATCTCTGTGACTTTGAGAAAATCTCATTATCCCTCTGTGAGACCAACTCCCCAGCCAAGACCCAACTCCCTCTAAGATCATAGTATCCTGACTTCGATTACTCAGCTATGGTAAGGAAGGTGCAAAACACACAGAAGTCTTAGCCTCTAAAATTAAGACACATATGCTGTGCCTCCAAAGAATGTGCACAGGACTCTATGCAGATAGATGTGTGTTTCCTAAGACCATCAATTTCACATGACATCAAGCAATGTAAGTTATAATTTTATATCATATAATTTTGTACCAATGTCTGCTATAGAATAGAATGGAACAGCTTAAATGAATTTATGAGAGAAGGGAATATTTGTTGTGAATAGCTTTAGAATACATTCACAGACCTTTATGCATTCACTCATTTATTCCTGCATTTGCTAAAGATGCTTTAAGTGCCTCTTATGTTAGGTAAGCGCCAGTGTGGTACCTAGTCCTGGGTATAATGGTGGGCAGAAACAAACACATCACACTGCTTTGCAGCACTCATTCTGCTGAGGAAGACAATCAGCAAATAATTACACGAACAAGTATATAATCCCACCCAAAGGAAATATTTAAAAGCAAATTACTATGAGCTTCTAATGAAGACACCTGACCTAGATGGTAAAGTCAAGGAGGGCTTTCTGGAGGAAATCACATTCGAGCTGGAAACTGATGAATACACTGGAGTTAACCAGGGGGCAGTCAGGAGAGACAGAGACTTCCGGGCAGAGCTAAGAGCCCGCTCAATGGCCCGCATCAGGGCAAGTCGCTGCTCGGGGCTCGATGAGGGCACATACATCAGCTGCAGAGGCCTCGATCTCTGGTATTGTTGCTTACACTTTCTGAGCACTTCAGACCTCCAGAAGCTCTTATAATGAAGTATATTTACACGCAGAAAGGTGCCCAAATGGTAATGTATCGTTTGATGAATTTTCACAAAATGAACACATTCACACAACTACCACCCCTACCAAGAAAGAAACTGTTACCTACCCCCAGAATTCCCTGCTGTGCCTTCGCCCAACCCTGCCCAAGCCCACCCCCGGGTGGCTACTTCCAACAGCCTGCATCTGTCTATTTCTTTTTTTTCCTTTTTTATTTATTTATTTATTTTTTTGATGCTGGGGATCGAACTCAGCGCCTTGTGCTTGCAAGGTGAGCACTCTAACCACGGAGCTAAATCCCCAGCCCCCGTCTGCCTATTTCTTAACTCCATTATAAATGGAGTCATGCGGAGTGTGCTTTTGAGTCTGGCTTGGTGACTTTGTGAACTATATCCCCACAGTTCATGTTCTTGAAGATTGATTTCAACTGCCACATAGTATCCCTCTGAGTATTTCCCAACTCATTATCTATCCTCTGTAGATCAGCACTGAGTTGTTTCTAGGCTGGGCCATTGTGAATGAATTGTCATGCTCGTCTCTGCCTGCCGTTGGGTAGAGCAGCCAGGAGCAGAATTTCTGCACAGAGCAGATCCCGTGGTCAGCTTCAGTACGTACAAATAAGACCATATAAAAAGCCTACAGAAGTTCCCATGAGGATGACATGGTGCCTCTAGGAGACAGAGAGGAAGGGGGAGGCTTTATGTAAACTCAGACCTCAGTGCCTAACCCACTGAAATTCCCATCCCCCAAGAATCCAGCCCCAAAGTTCAGTTTCTGTCCACCATGTTCCTAGCTATCTTCAGGGAGAAAAAGCAGACACACAGGAAAACAAATGGATTCTCTCACTGGCATTTGTCTACCAAAATTATGTTGTAAGTGTCGTAAAAGGAATCGGGTTAGAAATTCTGGACATATGAAAAAGGTAGACAGAAACTCCCCAGTGAGTTTAAACTTCAGGTCACGTGGTTCCTTGCTCCCCTCCCCTGTCCACACTGCCAGCCGCCTCCCTGCACAACGGCTTTGGCACTATCGGCCCCTCCAGCTGGCCTTGCCCCCCTCAACCCTCCTGGGGCGCCCCCTTCTGCTTACTCAGGTCTCAAGGTGGCCCTCCCTGCTCTCTCCTGGCCCTGGTCTTTGTCGTATGACCCATTCTATTCTCTTTATTGAGTCTGCCGCTTTCTGAAATTATTATTGTAATTTTGTGGCCAATTTGTCCAATATGAGCCCTTGGTGGCTCCTAGAATCCCCAGCACATACGAGGTGTTCAAGGAGTCACTCTGGGGTGAATGAAGTAAATGAATCTTTAGGTGAGCCAGCTTCCCGGAAATGGATCTTGGACCACTGTCTCTGAGATGTGTGGCTTCCATTGGCTCCTCTAGATCTTGGGGGACTGCAGTACTAGGAACTGTACCGCGGCTCGCTCCTGAGGGCCGCGGCTCTGAGCTCTGCCCTTGCAGGGCACCGTGCCTCCCTTGGCACTTGGCCCTGAGCCAGAGGACGCAGCGACAACTGAGGTGTGAATGCTCTGTCAATGATTGACTGGGGCCACACTTGGCTGCACATTTCCAGGCACAGGCTGTGAATGCTTCCTTAACAAAGGCACCAGAGGCAATCCTCAAGTCTCCCTCCCTGTGGGGAAGGGGCGAGACCAAGTCTTCCACCATCGATCTTTGGAGAGCAGACGAAAATGAGGCTTTGACCCAGCAAGGATTGCATCCCGTTCGCCACTACCAGAGGTTTTTGTGACAGTTGCATTGTAGTTGCTGTGCGCAGCACTGGCTGCTCTCTGAGCTCAGAGGAGCGGTGTGGAGGAGGCAGAACTGGGATTGTTCATTCTGTCTAGACAACGAGAAATTGGAAGCCCAGGTGTACAAGGCTTGTTCCAGTTCCTGCTGCTGGTGCTAGTCCTAAAATCCAGGTATCCTGCACCCCCGCTGTGGCTCCATCCTGCCGTCCTGCCATCCGATGGCCTCTTTCCTTGGTTTGGAGTAATGCTGAGGAAGAGGGGAATAAGAAAGCCCAGGAGAATATGGGCCGGCCCCTTACCTACTGCTACCGGCAGTGAGCCACTTCACCCCCTTCGAAGGCAAAAAATCCCTCTGAGCCCTGGACAGTCAGGAAACTAACAGTTTGTTAAGTACAAGCACATCAGCCATTTATTCAGAGTACAAAGCAATATAGAGCGGGGCTCAACAAAGTGCGGCCAGTTTGATGCCTCCTTATTTGATTGTATGAATAAAGCTTTATTGGAACACAGTCATGCTCATTCATTGATATATGGCTGCTTATACAGTGTATCAGCAGGATGCATAGTTGTCACACAGATTTTCTCACTCATAAGGCCTAAAATATTTGCTACCTGATTCTTTGCAGAAAACTTCTGCTGACCGCACTGTTTACTAGCTGGCACGCTTTGAGGAAGTTATTCTCCCTTTCTGTGCCTCTGTTTCTCCATCTGTAGAGGCATCTTGTACACTGGTTATTGTGAAGTAGTGTATGCTGCAGGGATGTGACTGGCCCTGTGTCTTGCAAGCACTGTGTCATCTTCCCAGCAGGCCCAATTCACAGATGAGGAAAGTGAGGTGTGACAAGAGGAAGTGGCTGTTCCTCAGGAAGCCATCGAGGATACAGATTCAGAGGGACGGGCTGCTGACTCCTGTAGCCTCTTCAGGGGACCTGAGAATGCAAGTGAGGGAGGCTCCTGCCTTGATGGTGCTGCCAGCAGTGAGGGACAGAGGCCATCCGGTGAGGTGACAGGGAACCACAGGTTTGCAGGAGCACTGAGTGGATCAGGCTTCCTGAGGTGGGGGCAGTCAGGGGAGGTGACACTGAAGCCGTCAGCATAGCAAGGGAGGTCCTAGGGTTAGTTTTGGGGGTCTCGGGAGGTCTTGGGGACCTTCCCTGCAACCTCACTCACAGCCTGAAAGCTGTCACGTGATCGCTTTGTCACCTGTCCATATCGTCAGGTCTCACCTGCCCCTCAGGAGGAAGGACATGCCAATACCTGGGCCACTCGGCAGGCAGATAAAGACATGGACAAGGTGAGCGGGGCTTCTCGTTTGCTCGCAACCCTCCCTAAAGCCACACATCACAAGAGGCGCCTTGCTCGGAGTCCATAGGTCCCCGCTGTGGAGGATCATTACCCAGTACACAGCGATAAGAGAAGCGACAGAAATTCCCCACCTCTGTCTTGCGGCATCTCTCCTCCTGCCCCGACACCCTCGCCCTCCACATGCCTGCCAGGTGCCTGTGCAGAACCTTCCTGGGTGAAGCTGTCCTGCTTTTCGTGCCCACCTTGTGTCCATCCAGAGAACTGTAGGGCACCCTGAAGGTTGGGGGGCTGCATGTGGCGGTACTCCCACCTTAGCTTCTTGCAACGACACTCAATCAAGTCTGTTGGAAGCTGGCCACATGTCAGACCTGGGAACATTCTAGTGGCACACCAGGGGTGGTACTAGGCTCTTTTGTGTTTGTAAATTTTGCTCTATCCATCCATCCATCTACTCATCCATCCATCCATCCATCCGACTGCCCATTTGTTTATGCATTCCTATATGTAACTTTTTAAAAATTAAGATAAACCCTCCCAACACACCTAATTCTTCAAATATCCCCCGCACCAGGATAGGGCTGTACACATGGTGGATAGGCAATAAATGGGTGTTGAATACAGGGAAGGGATGACGGTATAAGTTAGTGTTTGGTAGACACTCTACCCCAAATCTGTCTTTTTTCATCATCTTCTGGTCTCACCTTTGGCTATCTAGTGGCCTGGGGCCCCATCCAGATCATTCTAAAAAAGAAGACTGGGATGAGGAGTGGAGTTAGGAACTCAGTCTCTGGTCTCTGCTAGTTCGTAAGCCACACACCTCACCCTCCACCTCTTGGTGTTTCCGGAGCCCTTCAGCTAAGATGCAAACTGTGGAAGAAGCAGCTGCATGGTCCCAAAATCCATTTCCTTGAGGACACAGAGCTGGACATATTTCTCAGCATCTCTTGCAGCTGAGTGGGGCCATGTAACAAAATTCTGGTCAATGGACTGCAAATAGAAGTGATATTTGCCACTCCCAGGTCACGCACACCCACCCTGCTGAGCTCCAAGCTCTTGGCAGGGTCTGCTGGCTGAACACAGAGAAAAGAGCGGGAGGTTCTGAGACCACCGAGGAAGGTAGAGCCATGGCTGGGAAAAGCCTGGGTCCCCGAGAAGCCAGGTGAGTCGGGGCCTTGCTCCTCCAGCCCCTGACTGTCAAACAGGCTTTATAGGACCATGAAAGTCACGTGACGTCGAACACCATTACCTGTGCAGCTGATCGGCTCTGACCTGTTGCCCTCAAAAAACAGTTTCAACTCCGGAGCCTTCTTGATGTTAAACTCCTGCTTAAGCTCCTTCTCCACAGTGATGTCCACTTTGCCGAAGCCAATCCCATTCTTGCCCTTGCCCATCATCCGCACAGCTTTGCCCAGCTCTTCCGCCAGGTTCCTGGACTGCTTGGAGGACGGGTTGTCTGAAAGAGCAGATATGAA